>ML802694.1:79822-110316 GCA_009831015.1 Picea engelmannii | reverse complement strand
CATGTGTATGATCATGATCTTTTTATGTGTGAGCAAGATGCCAATCTAAAATGTGATTAGCTAGAGTATCCGTGATTTGATTTAAACTCCTAGGAACATGAAAATATGTAATATAATCAAAGTTGCGTTCCAAGAGACGTACCCTAAGGAATCGTCGGTGTAAAGTTGGGTCATGAACTCGGTATATTCTGTTTAGCCACGACACAACCAGTTGAGCATCTAGATAGACCCGGAGACGAGAGATACCTAATGACAAAGCGTCACGAAGCAACTCAATAACTGCACTATACTCAGCAACATTATTTGTGGTGTTTCCTAAGAATATCCCTCTGGAAGATAACAACTGACCCTGTGGTGTAACGATTATCCAAGTTGCGGAGGCAAGCCTCCACGTGTGTCGAATAACACCGTCCGCATACCCAATGAACACCTCGGACTCACTTGACATTTGCCATAGTGACGAAAGATAACATCAATGACACGTCCATAACACGTTTATCAAAATAAATGTAAAAAAGTAATAGCACAAAGACTATACATATGTTACAAAAAGTTACCCACAGTGACCATTCTATGAGTAATACTTCTTGAGGTAGAGCCCATTTCTAGGCTCCTCCAAAGCATTCCCTTCAAAATCGACCAAACGATAAACGCCCTTTTTTAAAACCTCCTTAACAATGAAGGGTCCGAACCACATGGGTTTAAACTTTCCTGCCCCCAGGGGCTCCTTGTCTTGGTCATAGACCAAGACAAGGTCGCCCTCAGAGAAAATTCGAGGACAAACGGACCTATCATATTGACACTTGACCTTATGTTTATGAGCCTCATTGGTCAGGGCCACATCACGACGCTATTCATCAAGCTGCTCAAGGTGTACTAACCGTTCTTCAAGCGGAGAAGTGTCTGGCAATAACTGTATTGCCAATTTCAGAGATGGAATTTGACATTCTATGGGCAAGACTACCTCCAGCCCATAAATAAGTTGGAAAGGTGAGAAATCGGTTGCAGTCTTAACTGAGGTTCGGTAAGCCCATAATGCTGAGTATAACATCAAATGCCAATTCGACTTGGCTGAGTTGATAGTTCGCTGTAGAATTGTCTTAAGAGTTTTGTTTACAGCTTCCACCTGCCCATTGGCTTGGGGATAGTAAGGTGATGAGTGTTCTTGCCGTAACCCAAGCTTTGATGTTAACTCAGACATCATTTGGTTCTGAAAGTGACTTCCATGGTCAGTGACAATCTCTCTTGGGACGCCGAACCGTGCTATAATCTGGTTAAATAAGAAGAGAGCTGCAGTCTCTCCATCATCTTTGAACGTTGGCATAACTTCAACCCACTTAGTGAAGTAGTCGACGGCTACAATGATATAGCGGTGCCCCCTTGCTAATGGCGGGTTGCATGTAGTGTAATCAATCCCCCATTTAGTGAAGGGATCAACGGTGACGACAGGAAACATGGGAGCTGGATGTGCCCTCATCTTCCGTGAGAAGGTTTGGCACGGATGGCACTTCTTGACCGACTCAACACAATCTTTGATAAGTGTGGGCCAGAAGTAACCTGCTCGTAAAATCTTTTGGGTTGTTGCCAACCCGGACAAGTGACCACCATAGGCTCCTGTATGACAATCGTTGAGCACTATGACGACCTCCTCATGAGTGAGACATCAGCGCAAGATGCAGTCTACACCTCTCCGATACAACATATCATTGAGTATGAGATAGTTCTTGGCCTGATGGCGTATCCGTCGACGCTCATCACGAGAAGTAGAGGTGGGACACTTCAAAGTATGGAGATAGATCAGTATATCTCTGTACCAGGGGTCTGATCATTCAATCAAAAACATATCCCCCCGGATAAGCGATTCCTCAGGCACAACGTCACCTGACTCAACCGGAAGCTCCGAGATAAGTTCTGCGAAGACCAATGACTTTTTGGACTTGGCTGAAATGAAGTCTAAGTCAAATTCTTGGAGGATTACCATCCATCTACTGATTTTTCCGCCGATAACTTGTCGTGTCAACATGTACTAGAATGGATTCACAACGGCAACGACGGTGGTCTTTCGAAACAGAACATAGTGACGGAACCATTGAACAGCATGAACTACTACCAACGCAAGTTTTTCGAGATAGGTATAATTAAGTTCCGGTCCCACGAGGCCTCGACACAGGTAATAGATCACGTATTCGGAAAACGAATCATCCTCCTAAACTAAAACCATGCCTATGGTTGATTCTGCGACAGCTAGATATAATAAGAAGTCTTTGTTATAGTTAGGTGGCCGTAGAAGAGGTGCGGTAGTGAGAGCATGTTTCAATGCGTCGAAAGAGCGTTGCACTGCTTCGTCCCAGAAAAAGGGGACATCTTTCTTCAGTAAACACATGAAGCCCTTGGCGATTTCGGCATAGTTGGTGATGAAGCGTCGTAAGAAGTTTGCCTTGCCTTGAAGACTTTGAAGTTGTAAGATTGTGAGTGGGGGGGGCAACTGGACAATTGCCTCCACCTTAAGAGGATCCACCATGATCCCTGTTGTTGAAACGATGAAACCTAACAAACATCCTGACATGACGCAAAAGTTGCACTTGTTGGGATTTAAGCGAATCCTGAAGTAGCGACAGTGTTCAAAGATTAGTCTGAGGTGTGTAGGATGATCCTTTCGCTTGCGAGAGCGTGATGCTAAATCATCTAGATAGGCCTCGACTATATGTTTGAGGTCGTGAAACGCAAAAGGCATGGCCCACTGGAAAGTGGCTCCAGCATTCTTGAGACCAAAAGGCATCTTACGATAAGCGAATGTACCCCACGGACAAATGAATGCCGTTTTGTGTTGGTCCTCGGGTTTGATTTGGATTTGGTTATAGCCCGAAAAACCATCCATGAATGAAAAGGCTTCACAACCGGCGCACTCATCAATGATCTGGTCGATGAATGGGGTTGGATAATTATCTTTTGGACATGCCTTGTTCAAATCACGGAAATCGGTACAAACACGAATCGTGCCTTGTTTTTTATCGACCGGCACGGGGTTTGACACCCATTGAGTCAAATGAATAGGGTATATGAACCTAGCCTTGAGCAATTTCTCAACCTCTGTCTTAATGGTTGCTGCTTTCCTAGGATTGACTGGACGAAGTTTTTGTCGAACAGGCTTAGCATTGGGATACGTTGTGATTTCATGTTCAACTATTTTCGGATCGATGCTGGGCATTTCCTCATAAGACCAGGAGAAAACGTCGCGAAATTCTTTAAAAAGATCCGTGTAAATCTGAATCTCTTCAGGGGAGCAATCTGCTCTGACAAAGACATTCTCCATGATGCTAGGGTTTTGGGAGATATTGATAGGTATAGTTTCAGCGATAGTCGCCATATTTCCCTCAGCATAAATTTCCTGTGTAGCTAAGAGGTTAATAGGACATGGCTGATCTCCCATCATGGTGATAGTGAATTCTCCTGCCTCGATTCGGTGTAACTCTGGGAGGAAATATGATCTGTGATGAAGATCCTCCCAAGGTTTGTCTGGACTAGTCATTGCTTCTATTACAGCTTCGTCTGAAGGCAAGACTAAGTCTAACGAATCGGTGGTAGCAAGAGAACCTTGAGCCCAGATAGGTTCTGGAATTGGATCCAACTCTTGTGCGGGAGTCGGATCGGGAGTAGTTGAAGCTTGCTGGACTAAAGAGTGCGCTACTTCAGCAGCTGACAAGGCCATGGACATGCCGGAGTGCCCTGTCTCATCCATCGTGGCTGATGGGGAAGGAAGAATCCACGGATCCTCAAAGTAAGTTATGCGGAATGACGCAACATGAAAAATATCAGCCTTGTGGTGAGTGGATATAAACTTGACATCGCCATGAGGAGGTGGGTAATCGAAAGTACCCATCAAAGATGGGCACAAACAAACTCCTACGTTAACAACACTGGCTTGAGGATTATCTATCATAGGAACCGTGGATGCCCCCAAAGCTAGGTCAGGTCTAGAGAAGGACAATTGATCAATGGTCACTATCTGACCCTCATGTGGAAACAATAAGACTCGGAAAACTGTAGCAACCACCGCTTGCATAGCATAAGTCCAATTACGACCTAACAAGAGATTGTAGTCGAGGGGGGCATCGACTACCTCTACTTCAACGCACACAGTCTTCCCTCCTAACTACACAGAGAAAGAAGGAATGATGCCATGTGGTCAGAAAGAATGACCGTTGAACGCAGTGAGGAGAGTAGGTGATGGAGACAACTCGGGCTAACCAACGGCTTTCCATCATGCTAACGACATAACGCAAGTCGAAGCACCCTCGTCGACCACCATGCGGAAGATATTCCGTGTAAAAGTTTTTGTGGGATGAGCCACTACTATCTGAAATGCGACATGGTAAGGCAAACGAGGTTTCAAGTCAATCGTATCTAACATGATGGTACCCGGGTTACAAGTCTCAGTAGAGCCTAAAGCAGTTAACAAGGCTTTCCCCTAATTAGGGAAACTTTGGAGGACCTCCAAAGCAGACATAGCACAAGGGGTTTGGGATAAATCTTCCACCACAGAGTAGTTCTGGGCGGCCCTTGCGTTTGGATTGTGAGAAACTCGCTTAAACGCACCTTTTGGAATGCGTGTCATTGTTTCACCCAACGTCTTCTCGATCTTTATAGGAAGAGATGGGATCTCGGCTTATTTTCCCTTCTCAGAGGCGCTTGGTTTACTATAGTCGTGCGCTCTAGTCATTATTAAAGCATCACCCCTAACCATATATACGTTCGCGGAAGAGGAATTATTTGGAGGAGGGCAGGTTTCCTGGCTGCCCCCTTCGGCACTTGTAGAGGCTTGAGTTAAATTTTGCCCATGCTGAAAGGGATTAGTCAACACGGATTGATGTTGTTGTGTGATAAACTTTTGGGCCTCTGCAAGTCGAGGACATAGATGGGTTGGGTGGTCTTCCGCACACAAGTTGCAAGGATACCTTGCCTTTTGCTTTTCCGTGGTGTCCTCGCCAGCATTATCAGTGGGTTTCTTATCCCCCTTACCCTTCTTGCATTGTTTTTTCTTCCCTTAGGGCTGCTGGGTGGCCTTTGGGTTCGTCGTCTGTACGGAGTGTACTTCCGACGTTTGGGTAGGAGGAGCAGCCAAAGCAGTAGTCTGGCTGGCCACTGAGTGTTGTATAGATAACTGTTGCAATTGTTTTGTCAATTGCTCAGCGGGCTTAGTTTGTGTCGAACCAACAATACCGTCGGCATGTGGTCCAGCTCTCTGTCTGGTTTTATCCAGTATCGATCGTGGTGCATCCAGAAGGATGTTGTACAATAGACCAGACTAAGAATAGATAAGCTCAAACTATTGAGCCCTCATGATGGCATCTTCTTCAGAGAAAACCCCAGAAGTTGCGACATCTTTGGATAATTACGGTACTAAAGACTTAAGGAACCACTCAAGCAGGAATGCTGGTGGAACTGGTACTTTGATTAGACTCTTTCGACGTCGCCACTCTCGGATATGATCAGAGATATTGTCCGCTGTCATCTGCTCAAAATTGGCTAGCAACTCTGTGTCGGGGTCATATCTCACAGGTAACTGGAAATGGTTAAGGAAGGCCATCGCCAATTCACCAAAAGAAGAATATCATGAACGATCAAGTTCTATATACCATTTCGCGGCACTCCCAATAAGAGTGAGTTGAAACAATCACAACTGGACGGATTCAACTTTCAGTGAGTTAGATGAACACCAAAGGTGGAAAGTAGTCACGTGATCACCTGGATCTTCGTTAGGCTTGGCCTTGAACTTTGGAATGTCCGAAGGAAACTTCGTCGTCATAGGAGGCCAACGCAGATCGTGAAAAATAGGATCATTCAACAATTGTTTCAAATCTGGCAAGTGTAACGTTGCCAGGAATGGTAGTTTGGGTTGCTGTTGATAGCCTGGAAAAAAGGGTCCTGGAGTTTGACTGGCACCAGGTTGACAGGAAAAGTTTGGCTGTTGGCCCAGATTTTGGTAGAAACCATGGCCCTGACCTGCGTAAGGATTTTGCATCTGAGGGGACATCATTGGCTGATTCCCCATGAAGGACATAGGATGTTGGGCATTCATCATGTTTGACAGACTTTGGGAAGGATTACCCCATGCCGGTCCCAAGGGGAGAGGCATAGAAGTCTGTCCGGGGTTCCATTCATTGTGGAAAGAATTACCCCAGAACGACATTCCAGAGGAAGGAATGGATCCTTTTCCTGAGTTCCAAGGTCCTGGTATATGTGCCCCCAGCGCAGGAATAGTACCTTGTGCCGGAGTAAACAGTCCAAAAATGGGTGTGCCCCCAGATGGGAAAGCAGTGGATGTGAAAGTGTTATTACCAAACATCCTGTTCCAAAAAAACGGTGATGAACCTACCGACTGAGTTTGCGCAGGTGTTCCTTGACTCCCGGCTCCAAATGAACTTGTGTGTGCAGGATGCCCGGTGGACTGCTGATGTGGACCACCAAGTGAAGGGGATGAAGGAGGGATATGACCTCCAACGTAAGGAAAAGCGTTGAAAGGGACAGGAATGCCCCCAAGTTGACCTTGCAGAGGAGCATTAGAGCTCCCTGCCCCCAGACCCAAAGTCTGTAAAGTGGAGTGAGTGAGTGCAGGAATTGTACCTAAACTAGGCATACCGTATGAAAACGGAGGGCCTATCGCACTAGGTGTGAAGGGGGCTGTGGCCGCCGCGATAGATGGGGTCGGTTCACTGTGGGACGTAGTTGTGGCCAAGACCATGGTGGCCCAGACCGCCGACAAAGGCAGGTTAGGAGATGCTTCTCCTCTGGTGACAACAGTGATGGGAATAGAAGGATTCCCAGATGAAGTAACAACGTGTGTTTCCATAGCTGTGTGAGGCACTGACAGGCGTTCGTAAAATTGAATTGGCACAATAACTTGCGGCCAAGTATCAGTGTTTGGGGTTTCAACCGTACCAATATTGGCGGTTGATTCCTCTGGGAGTTGTTCGGGTTCAATGGTTTGTAACCCGGTAGCTTCGAAAGACCCTTGTTGGTCTAGCTTTCACCTCAAAGGTGGTGGGGGTGGCTCCAGTATAACCGGCGGTAGGCCTAGAAGCCTTCGTGACTGGCAGAGCTCTGAATCCTCCACTGTGTGAGAAGATTCACGACATGCTAAGGTATTATACATGAACAAACAGTAACACACACTAAAATAAGCCCCTATGAGATCAGACAAGCAAACACTAACTATTTTGAAGAACAGTTACAACAACCAACACTAGAGAAACTTACCGGTGCAAGTGCAACTCGAATACGGAAGCACCCTCCGGGTATACTCTGCAAAGCGTGGCCCAATGTCTGTCCTAGGTACCGCGGTATACCCCCGCAGTCACTTGTGTATGTCCCTAGAAAATATTGGCAACTAGTTTGCCAGCACGTGAACAGTCACCAAGCGGGTACAGTCGATAGTCGGGTAGACCACAATGAGCAGGGTATCAAGCCCGAAACCTGTCAAGGGTATCGAGAGCAAATGGTCTGGAAGAAAACTGAGGACCTTGAATGGATTCAAGACCCACGAAGCTCCGTGGCAAATGCAAACGACGGAATCCCTCAACAGATCCTCGATATGTGTTCTCCACTATGCTTGGTCCGGCTTTGGAGGGGTTATCTCCGCTACCTTTCCTTACGCAACCTCGTGTTTAGCCCCTGTGTTAGAGGGGGGTCCCGGATAAATTTTCGTAACTGGACTTCTACACTCCCTATGACAGACTCCAATGTTTGGTTTGAGTGGCCTTGGAGAATTTACTCTCTAACCTATTCCAAGGCCCTAGTCCTGAGCTAGTGTGTGAACCCTACAAACAAAAAGTCTAATAGTTTTTAATTAGAATTGATTTTAATGGGATTTTTTACGTCACAAGGTATGAAGGTGAAACTGATGGTGTGTAAATAATCAAAGCAAAATGAACAAGAAATGCTTGGAAACAAAAACTTTTACAAAAAATGCAAAAACCAGCAACTTTTCACTAAGCAAGATTTCTTTTCTTTTCAACTTTTCTAAGATTTCATGCAACAAACATAAAGGAATTTCACTCAATCTACGAGCTACTTATGTTCTAAATGCAGTGCAAAAACTTATGAAAAAGGACTTCTTCCTAGCTACTGACGCAACAACACAATCTTCAAACAACGAAGAAAATGAAAAAGAGATTTTTTTTTTTATTTAATTGCAAAAGGAAGCAACAAAGGGAAAATGCCGACAAGCACAAAACCAAGAAAACAAAATAAAATTTTGTCTTAAAGCGCAGATCGCAAAGAACCAGAGCAAAGACGCACAAAGGCAGCGAAGAAAGCACCGATTCTAATACTTGTCTAAAAACCATAAAATAATTTTTTTTGTCTTTGTCTTTTCTATCAAAATATCAACTAAGAAAAAACACAGGCTAAGGATAAGAGGTCCTAACCTACTGACTGTGCAACCTTAGACTCAAAACCCCTGAAAGGAAAAAACTCTCACCACAAGAGGGGATGACTGCCCCACCCTGAATGAAAAGCAACCTGACAAGCCCGATACTGTCACTAAAAAAGCACGTGTGCAAACGTGTGCTGAGCTATAACAGAGCGCGGGTACCCGCAAGCTGAAATGATACAGGCCGCGTGTATGTGCAAAATCCAAGACAAAACTAACCACAGACAACCCAGACCTGGAAAAGGCCTCTAGTATTGACAACCAGGGTCTCTTGAAGGCTTGAATGCTTCTTCTTCAACAGAAAATAAAAAATAAATGCAAAGGCTAACAAACACAATAAAGCAGACTGAAAACAAGACAGTGAACCAGCAAGACCCAGACAGGATCCAGAAATCCCCCTGAGAATGCAAAATTCTGACAGGGAAGAGGAGACTGCCTCTCAAGCTTTCTGAGTCCTACACGCTACTGAAACCTCTGCAACAAGCGTTCAAACGCGGGCTATAGAAGGTTAGGGCACGAGTTACACACGTGCAGGCCTTCTGCAAGCTGCGTGTACCTCTGTGTGCCCCGATAATAAATGTCAAGCAACAGTCAAGGAAAAACTGGTATTAAGAACCAGGTTACCTGCTAGACCTAACAGAAAACAAACAAACAAACAAACAGAAAATCTAATTCTTTGAGCTACCCAAAAACCTTCAACTAAATCCGGAACCCTAAGAGTAATATCCCCAGTGGAGTCGCCAATTCTGTTGTTGGGAAATAATACCCTACGGACTAGTAAGCTAGGGTTAAACTTACATGCAAATAATGACCCTTAAGAAATCACTTTTAACCTACCACCCCAAACCTAAAACCCTTTTTCACATGCAAACATGGAACGAACCTACTAACCTTGTTACTGATGTTTGGTGTAGATCCTCCGTTGCACTTTATCCGCTTGCTTTTTCTTCTCCTTCCAAAGACAATCCTGCAATCAAGACAAAACACTACGCATGCATGCTATTTTTCTACTAGAGGGTTAGAGATTAAGCATAAATTGAATAAAACATATAAAACTCGTGCATTGGGACGAGAAATGTATTCTTTTATTAATCTCAATATGAATAAACTTACAATAATGATAGAGATTGGCCACCGTTCCTTGATCCTGATCCTGGGCTCCTCCTCTTCTTTGTCCTCCAACTGCTTTTCTTGAATTCTCCTTAAGCTTGAGGAAAGGCTAAAGGGTTGGGACAAACGGATTCGACAATTGGGCAGAGTTTCTTTGCTATGATTTTCCTCCTCCAAATAGTACGCCTACCCCTTCTTTTATAGGCTAGAAGGAGCTAGGGTTTTGGATGAACTCTCGTCCATGCATGGCCGGGAGTTCCAGTTAACTGACCCAAAGCTTTTTGTCCCATCGGCAAATTTCCTATTTTTGTGCTTTGTTAGGTAAACGCGGGTTGTAGTAGGCCAGCCGGCATTCCCACGCATGCAGTAGTGGGCCTGACAGCATTCCAACGTGTGCAGTAGAGTGTTAGGGCACGTGCCACTTGTTTTAAGAGGGTTTTCCAGAGTCTATTCAGCATGGCTTTGGCAAGGAAGATATATGAGTTGGCCTGATGCCAGGTAAGCATGTGTGGTGAAATTTAGGGTTATAACAATGCTCCTAAGAAAGAAATAGATCTAATTCTTCAAGTGGGAGATCTAAGTCTAAGGGAAGATCTAAGTCTCCTGGAAATTTTGTAAAGGTATGTTGGAGATGTGGAAAAGAAGGGAACTACAAGAAGCAATGTATATCCTAAGTTGAGAAAAAGAACGGATCTCAACAATCTCCTTCTATAGAAGAAAAGAACTCCAAGGAAGAAGGAGGGGATGTGTACTTGGCTTCTTCAAGAACACATGAAGATCATGAGACATGGTTGGTTGACTCAGGTTCATCCTTTGATATGACTCCCCACAGGAAGTGGTGATGATTTGACAACAACAATCATGGGTCGAGGAAAAGTCAAGTTGAGGCTCATAGATGGAAGGATTAGAACACTACCTGGTGTTCTACTCATCCCATGATTGGCTATAAATTTTATTTTTGTAAGAAAAATGGACGATGCATGGGTAAAAATAATATTTGAAAAGGAAACATGCAGGATGGTTTGAGGAGCAATGGTGTTGCTGAAGGGTGTTTAGTTTGGAAATATGTATAAGATGCAAGAAATTCCTATTAGTGATGGGTGTAATAGTTCCATTGTTCTTGATATTGGATTTGAATAAGAAAGAATTCCTACAATCTCTGGAGAAAAGGTTATGTTGCGGCATCAAATATCCGGGCATATCGGAGAGAAGGGTCTTCAACTACTACACGATAAAGGTATGGTTGAAGGTATGTCCAAATTATCTCTGGATTTTGATTTATATGAACATTGTGTATATAGGAACCATAATTGGGTAATATTTCCCTCTGGTGCAACGAGGGAAGAAATAATTTTACAAATAGTTCAGAGTGATGTGTTTGGACCCATGTAGGTTCCATCATTGGGAAAATCGGTGTACTGTGTCTCATTTATAGATAAATTCTCGAGGAGTACTTGGATATATTTCCTCAAGAATAAATATGAATTATTTGACAGGTTTAATGAATTTAAGGCTCTTGTTGAGAATCAAACAGAGAAAGGAATTAAGGTGTTGAGGACAGGTAATGGCGAAGAGTTCTGTGGGAATGAATTTGAATAATTTTGTAAGAAGTGCGGTATATAAAGGCAGAAGAATAATCCATATACACCTCAACAAAATGGAGTTGCAGAAAGGATGAAAAGGATCTTGATGGAAAAAGGAAGGTGCATGCTCAGTGGTGCTGAGTTAGGGCAAGAATTATGGGCAGAGGCAGTGGGTATTGCATGTTACCTAGTCAACAGATCACCCTCATCAGTGTTGGATGACAAGACTCCACAAGAGTTATGGACTAGTAAGAAACCTTCCGTCACACATCTCAAGGTATTTGGCTTTGATGCCTATGTTCATGTTCGAAAGGAAAACAAGAGTAAGTTGGATAAGAAGGTTGAAAAGTGTATCTTTATTGGGTATAAAGATGGTCTCAAAGGTTATAATATTTGGAACCCGGGTTATAATATTTGGAACCCAGAAACTAAGAAGGTTGTGTAGATCCGAGATGTGGTATTGAGAGAAATGAAGAATTTTTTTAAACAAGAAGTCCTACCAAGTAAAGAAGAACCAAATAAAATAGAGTTTTATTTAAAGGATGATGAATCAGACTCTACAGAAGAACAAGAATCAGAAGAAGAAGATCCTCATGCTCCAGTATTGAGGATATCGATTCGAGAAAGAGGGCTACCAGAAAGGTATACTCCATATGATTTCCATTCAAAGTTTTCTTTGTCTATCATTGATGATGATCCTAGAACTGTCAGGGAGGCAGTGGATTCAAAGGATAGAAATCTCTAGAAAAAGTCCATGGATGAATAACTGGCAACCCTGGATAAGAATGAGGAATGGGATCTAGTGGAGTTTCTTACTTGAAGAAATACCATTGGTAGCAAATGGGTATTTAAAAAGAAGTTGAATGCAAAAGGCAAAGTGGAGAAATACAAAGCTCGTTTAGTAACAAAGGGTTATTCTCAGGTTGAGGGAATTGATTTTGATGATATTTTTTTTTATGTTGCCAAGTTAAATTCTATAAGATTTCTATTATTTGTTGTTGTTGTAGTTGATTTTGATATAGAATAGATGGATGTGAAGACACCATTCTTACATGGGGATATAGAAGAAGAAATCTATATGAAACAACTAAAAGTATTTGTTGTGAAGGGAAAGAAGGAGTTGGTATGCAAGCTGAAAAAGTCCATGTATGGATTAAAACAATCACCGATGATGTGGTATCAAAACTTTGATACTTATATGCCAGGACTTTGCTTCACAAGAAGCAAAGAGGATCAGTGTGTGTATTTTAAATTAATTGGTGATCATTTGATTTATTTGATCTTGTATGTGGATGACATGTTGCTGATAGGAAACAATAAGGATATTATCGAAGATGTGAAAACTCAGTTGTCCTCTAAGTTTGACATGAAGGATCTCGGTGCTTCAAATTTCATTTTGGGCATGGAAATTAAAAGAGATCAGGAAAAATGAAACTTTTGTTAAATCAGAGAAAATATGTCGAGAGAATATTGTAGAGGTTTAATACGCAAGAATGTAAATCAGTCAAGGTCCCTACTACTGTTGGTGTAAAGTTATATGTATATTAGTTTCCAAACACACAGGAAGAGGACATGTCTCGTGTTCCATATGCAAGTGAATTTGGAAGTTTGATGTATGCAATGGTCTGTACTAGACCAAAAATTGCACATGCAGTGGGAGTTTTGAACATGTATATGTCAAAACCAGGGAAGGAGCATTGGACAAAAGTAAAAAGGGTTTTCAGGTATTTGTGTGGCACTGCTAGATATGGATTATGCTACGAAGTAATACTGTGATTGGATAGAGTGTTTGACATACATGTATTTGTGGATGTGGACTAGAGTAGATATCTAGATCATAGGAGATCTACAAGAGGGTATGTGTTTAACCTATTTGGAGGAGCAATCAATTAGATGAGAAAAAGAGAGGTTGTACTGGCACTTTCAACTACAGAATTTGAATGCATGGTAGCCACTCATGCAAGGAAGCAATATGGTTAAAATTATTGTTTTCGGGTATTGGTTTGGTACATCAAGATGTAAGGATAGATTGTGATAGTCAGAGTGCAATTTTTCTGGCGAAGAACCTGCCTTATCATTCAAAGACAAAGCATATTGATATTCAATATCACTTTCTGAGAAACATGGTTGAAGAAAATAAAGTGTTGTAAATGAAGGTGGACACATTGAAGAATATTACATATTCATTAACAAAATATGTGAGCATTGAGAAGTTCTCCTAGTGTAGAGGATCTATGGGCATTCCTGCCTTGGATTGTTGACTATGTAACCTTGTAACCCCTTGTATGTAAAGAAAACAACAACTGGCAGAATGTTGGGTATGTGTTATATTCTTTACGCGACTAGAGCTAGTGGCCTCTACATTGCATTTGTGGGTTGCAAGGGTTCGGGTAGCGCCCCCAAGAATTGTTTTTCTTTTGCCTCATTTTTCATGTCGTCGTGATTTTTGTGTCCATTGTTAGGAGGTTTTTCAGCACATGGTTTTCTCCGATGGTTTTCTATTTCTGGTTAAGTAATTAAATCTTTTTACTAATCAAGGTCATTGGGTTAGGGTTCTGGATGTCACTGGCTCCTATATGTATATTATATTGTAAAAAATGTATCACTATGAATGAATATAGAATATGAAGGTTTTCCTAGTTTGGGTTTCTAGGGGAAAAATCTGTGTGTAATGTGTGTGTTTTCCATTGTATATTTTATGTTCTTTTATTGAAAATCTGTTTGCAGTAAAATATTGTACAAGGTCAAAATCTACAAAAAATAGTCTTTCCCAAAACCATGATCTCTAATGTCGCAACCAAACACTGCAAGTCTTGGAAGCACAAGTCCAGTCACTACAAGTCATACTGGAATTAATTCACCAACCTCTACAATTCATGTTGGAGACCTATCACCATCCTATGCTAGTCATGTTCGAGACCTATCACTGGCCTCTGCAATTCATGTTGCGGATAAGCAACCAACCAATGCATGTCATGTTGGGGGCACAACTCTAGTCACTATTAGTCACACTAGACAAACATCACCAACCTATGCAAGTCATGTTGGAGATAATATACTAGCCTCTGCAAGTAATGCTAGGACCATGTCACCATCCACTGCAAGCCATGTTGGGGGCATTGATATGATTGAGAATCCTAGATGCATAGGATGTAATCCCAAGTTCCTTTGTAGACTTTGAAAAGGATATCACCGAACTCATTTTTTCCCTACTATTGCGGTGGTAGAAGAAGCACAATCCTTATCGAGTGGCCCTTTGAGTTATTATTCGTATTTGTTTTCCCAACAATCTAATCCTTCTTTGGTTGATGCAGCGGTTATGCCTATGTAATATTTGACTAACACCACTCCTTTTTTGTGGAGTGATGCGTCTCTTGACCATGTTTTCTCGCATCATGTTCAACCAACAGTCGTGCAGTTGCACTCTTCGGCTGAAACCAATCCCTTTTTGGGGAGTGATGAGTCTCTTGACCATGTTGTCTCACATATTTTTCAACCAACGTTCATGATGATGCAATCGTCGGTCAACACCCCTCTTATTTTGTGGAGTGATGCATCTCTTGACCATGTTTTCTCACATCTTATTCAACCAACAATTGAAGAAGAGGTTGTGCCGATGCAATCTTCGGTCGATCCCACTCTTCTCTTAGGAGTGACAAGTCTAAGGAAGTGACATTGTTGATGCAATCTTCGATCAATCCCACTCTTATTTTTGGGGGTCATGCACCTTTCAACCATGTTCTTATCATTTTTAGTTCTATACCTTCTGAACAAGGGACCATTTCACTCTCTCCAAGTTCTCTCCCTCCAAGTCCTAGGAAGGTTACCTTTGATTGGAATGATCTTGTAGAGCCTCACCTTCCTTAATCTGCACCCTTCCATATAACGGGTATTCGTCAATGTATTATAGATGAAGGATCCTCTGCAAGTAGTTTATCCTCCTTGGGTTGGCAAGTTTTGGGTTCTCCCAAGCTTGTGTCATCTACCAGTGTGTTTTTGAATTTTGACAGAAGTCCTAGATGGGAGCCTTGTCCTCCCCCATGATATGTTTCCTAGAAAAACATCCTTGAGTCTTGGTTAAGCCCTTTTTCAACTCCCAAAAAAACAAAAATATTTTCGAGTGAACTTGTCTCTTTCACACTCGTTAAATGGTTTTGAAAGGACGTCTATTTGGTATAATTTTAACCCTTTTCTGAACCAAGTAGACTACTGACGAAAAAGGAATACTCTAGTCACCATTTCCTAGAAGAGTTCTCCTGGGTATTATTTTATACTTTTTCAGGACTAGGGTGTTGTGGGTGGGAAATCCCTCCTACGAACTAGCACTAAGGGTTTTATCATGCATGCAAAAATGACCTAACGATTCTTACATTTTACCATCATCCCATGCCTAAACCCCCATTACTCATATGTAAATACAAGGCTCAAGAGATTAAGTTGACGTACCTTATTTTTCGTGTTTGATGTCGACCCCTTTTCGCGCTTGGTCGTTCTTTGACTACAACTCTCATCCCAATGTTGACCTTACAATGATAAATTCAACTACTGCTCCTCGATCTTGGTCCCAGGTTCTTCTTCCATTATCTTCCAACTTATTTGCACTATACTTCTCTTTGCACAAGGATGGCTAAAGGTTGGGACAAAGGGAATGCTTAATCAGGTATAGTTTCTTTACTATGATTCTCCTCTCTTCAAATGGGACCCCTAACCCTTCTTTTATAGGCTAGAAGAAGCTAGGTATTTGGTCGAGTGACCGGCCATGCATGGACGAAAGGTTTAGTTAACTTACCCAAAGCTGTGTGTTTCGTCAACAACTTTCCTTTTTCTGTGCTTTTGTAGGTACACATGGGTTGTCTTGGGTTAGCTAGTGTGTACACACGTGCAGTAATGGAGCAGGGTGGGTGGGCCTTTATAAAAGGGGTTTTTAAGAAGAGTTGTTCAGCAGTGTTTTGGCAAAGAAGGAATATGAGATGGTTTGATGCCAGGTAAGCATGTCTAGTGAAAATTAGGGTTATAACAGATGCCCCCTAATGTGTGAGGTCAGAAGAGCATCTGATGGCCGAAATACATTAACACTATTCACCAATGTTACAAACAAGTGAGCCCAGGGACCAGAAATCGAGAGGTGCCTTTTGCAAAATAATAATTGTCTCACCGAGTCGGGTATACCCATGCTCGGGATGAAATAAAATCATGGCTACCAATCAAATACACTGTAGATCCATTTCATATAACTATACAAAGTGTAGCCACGAGAAATACATAGCGGAGCTACATCTCGAAATCAAAAAGATATACATGTAGAGTATCCATCTTCTAGAAGCTGATAAGGCTTGATGGTTGGAGATGAGGTCTTCAGAGCTCGAGAAACAACTTCAAAATCTTCAAAACTTGGGTAGGAGTGTAATATGAGTGTATGACTTCACTACCCATAGGTCTTCAACAGCTCGTCGGGTATGGACTAGAGGATCTTGATGAACAGACTGAAGGCTTCATTGATTTCAAACAAAGACTTGATTGGACTTTCGAGATGGCCGGGCATGAGGGCAAGTGACAAACTGCAAAGGGACTGACTCAGTTTTAGTAAAACTTCCCTTGGGCAATAGCACGACAAACGATGAGACTCATGCAACATGGCATTTGACATAAGTTCATGATGCAGGAGGCAATGAAAACTCTCCATATGTTTGGAAGAATAACCAAATGGAGGAGGACATAGCTCTATGTAGTGAGAACAGCTTCCTAAGGTCATATTAAATCCCAGAGCTTGAAGAACAAATGGAAGGATGTGTTTTGTCCAAGGGTGACTCATTTTGCTGCCAAAAAAGAAAATACTTTTCCCTTCCTCTTTTTGGGGTATATTTGATTTTTTTTCTCTTTTTCAATAATGTTGGAAAGCTTGAAAAGGAATAAAAGAATTCTACGTTACAAAGGAGGATCGATTGTTGAAAACATAATAGTTCCAAGCACACAGAACACAGGGATGCTCAGGGCAAAGGGACATATGCAAGAAAAGGACACTCGGGAAAAATCCTCCAGGGGCCAAAGGTGTCAAGACGCAAAGGCAAAGTGCTACAGAGCTTGTGTTTAAGGCATGCTTCAGATGGTTCAGTTGAGAGCAACATGGAGCCGGTATTAGGCCAAAGATGCAAGTATGAAAATGCGGTTAATAAGACACACAATGGTAATGTCCTTCGATGTAAGTTTAACGAGCCCGGAGAAGGTAAGCTCGGCGGTTTCTCATATTTAGAGAGTCCGAAAAACGTAAAAGGAGACTCCAATGGGGTACCTTTTTCGAAGGTAATCTAGTCGGTTCGAAAAAGGGGTAAGCTAGCACCAACAAGATGTCTATACAAAGCCATTTTAATGAGTGTGATAAAGACAAGATCACTCAGCCATTTTTTCATTTTTAAGGAATCTGAAAAAAGCTTAACTATGGAGTCTGTCAGGAATGTTCTTCTGGACCATTTTAACGAGTGTGAAAGAATAAGGTCACTCGATGATCTTTTCAATTTTAGAGAGTCTGAAAAGAGCTTAACTATGGACTCTGTGGGGGTTCCTCTTTCATAAATTTAGTCCCTCAGGCCTGAAAAAGGGGTAAAATTATACCTGATTGTACTCTTCTAGAGAACTAAGGCTCCTAGAGTATACCTTTGTTTGTACATTTGACCATTCGGACCGAAAAAGGGGTAAACTACCGCCGGACAGATGTGACTTCAAATTTCAGTTTAACGAGCGTGAAAGGCCACAAGATCGCTCGGCAATATTTTCATGTTTAGAGGGTCCGAAAAGGGCTTAAAAGAAGACCCGTTATGTTTTGGGAGTCATGTGGGTGAGGTCAAGAGTCATGCAAATGAGGCTCAAATGTGTAATCAGTAAAAACAAAAAGGACTCCTGAGCCTACAGTCATTAGTGGCAACATGGACACCATAATGCAACCATGATCTACCTAGGGCATCCATGTTCCGATAAGCTCTACCACCAAATCGCGACACTTCTAAAGCAGCAATGATGGTTCTGTGTCACAACCTGATGGGATCGATCCTATGGCAAAGGGATAAAGACAACAAGATACAAAATTAGGGGTGGAAACCTAACCTATATGCTCAGGTTGACCATCTGAGGTTTTTCCCATGGACCGTCAAAATTGACCCAAAAATCCAAAAAATGTCTTGATACCCGATCGTAACTTTCCAAAGAAACTCTTGAATCACTCTAAATGGTTTTCAATTCACAGAAATTGATAAGGGGGGCCAAAAATGTGACAAAAAAGGGCCAAAAAGTCTATAAAATGAATCTAGCATCTCATTATCACCATTGTTTATTTGGAAATTGACTCTGGAGCAAAAAACCCCTTTGATAAAAGTGGTGATTCTGGGAGCTACAGTGGATGAAACGACCATCCATCTAGACCAAGTAAGTATAAACTACCTCCCCTTGCTTTTTAATTATTTATTTATGCATTTAATGTGGTTTCTTGGGGGGGCTTCGACCTTTAAAAGGTCGGCCTTAGGTCCACGCAGGTTGTCCTATGACAGCCTACGTGTACACTCACTCTGTCTAATTTCAGAGCGCGTGTACACGTGACTGTCATCACAACAGCCCGCGTGGACCCTCCCATGAGTGCAAAAAGGTTCAAAAAGCAAGGCCTAACCCTCTGAAAATTTTCCCATGTGCAGGATGTATGTGTAATGGAAAGAATGAGAGCATGAAGATATTAGTGCACTAGTTGGGGAAGACCCTAATGTTGTGGTAGTGTTAATGAAATGTGGTTTGCTCAAACTTTTCCTGTGTCCTTTCATGAGGGAACAACCTAGGCTACTGAATGCCTTGGTTGAATAATGGCACCCTGATGCAGAAGATTTTATGTTAGAGGGGCAGTAATTGGTGCCCACTACAGAGGACATATACTTTTTGACTGGCCTCTTGAGGAGACGGGGACCAGTCAACTTCCGGACATTTCCTTTGGGGCCTCATAACATATTGCAATTGATAGGACTTTATTGTGAGGCTGGTACAAATCGATCGAGCTCTCAGGTGCCAATAAGCAAGATCATTGATTTATCACTGCAGGCGATTGTGTTGCTTATTGGACGGATGATTGGTTCTGCGGCTCTACGTCAAGCATCCCATGCACAGATGAACTGTGCAATCCAGTGCTTAAATGCACAGATATTTGACTGGAGCACTACACTGTTGGATTGTATGAAGAGGAAGCTGACAGATTGTTGGTTGCGGATGCAGAGGAACTTCAGGTTCAGGACGATTCTATGCTCTTTCTTATTTGAAAGAGTTCCTAGTTTCAGTCCTCGAGTGGTGGTACAAGAAAATCAAGCCTCTCTTCCTGCGGTTTGCAGATGGGCAGTGTTGCTTCCACGACAGGGTGGTGGAAGGACCAATGAGTCCTTTGATGATGACTTCTTTGCTTGGTTGTCATGGTAGATCCCAGCCATAGAGGATTATCCTTATGCTGGGATTGATTTCTCGAGAGATCCTGAGATCCTTGTACCTCCGAGCATGGAGCGAGGCGAGATGGGTAAGTTTGCATCATTTGTTTTTTGAAACATATATAATTTATATGTTGTTTTTTCTATATACCACTTTTTTATACCAGAGTATTTGACAGATACGTGTCTATTGTGTGCAGATGTGGGACCCTCACAAACTGTAGATTATGCGACTAACAGGCATCGTCTTCAGCCAGGGGTCGCAAAACCGCAGGGGGGACCAATAGCAGCAGGAGAGCTTCCAGCCAGTGAGGCTGAGATTGTTTTGAGACGATTTGAGCAAAATTTTACCTCGCTCACTCGCACCATCCCTATGGCAGAGATTGAGGATCTGCCACCATCTATGCAGCCTCATGTAGTGGGGGCACTACGGATGTGGGTCCGACTGTTTTGGCATTTGGAAAACGTTGTTGATTATTACAACAGGGCCCACAGGCCCTGACTTTAGTTAGTCTAGACTTTGATAGCTCCACCTGTATGTATTTTTTTAGGGCATAAGCCCCATGACTCGTTACTGGTCATATTTTTTGAGGTGCTTGCATCCACCTATGTACTCTGGTGCTTATGATATTATATATGGATTTTTATGTCTTTTTGTGTCTTATGGATCATATTTTCCTTTAAAAATGTATTTACATGTTTATGTGTATGTATGTTTATATGTGTGCTAGATGCCAGTCTAAAATTTGATTAGCTAGAGTATCTGTAACTTGGTTTAATCTCCTAGGAACATGAAAATATGTAATATAATCAAAGCTTTGTTCTAAGAGACGTACCCTAAGGAATCGTTTGTGTAAATTCAGATCATGAACATGGTAGAATCTATTTAACTGAGACACAACTAGTTGAGCGTCTAAATAGACCCAGAGATGAGAGATACCAAATTACAGGGCGTCACGAAGCAACTCAATAATTGCACTGTACTCGGTGACATTGTTTGTGGTGTCACCTAAGCATATACCTCCGGAAGATAATAACTGGCCTCGAGGTGTAAAAATTACCCAAGCTGCGGAGGCAAGCCTCTGAGTGTGCTGGCTAGCACCGTCCGCGTACCCAATGAACACCTCTGATTCACTTGACATCTGCCACAGTGAAAAAAGATAACATAAAAAACGACATGTCCATAATACTAAAAGAAACTAGAAAGTAATAGTACAAATACTATACATATGTTACAAAACGTTACCCAAGGTGACCTACCTATGATTAATACTTCTTGAAGTAGAGCCCATTTCTAGGCTCCGCCAAAGAATTTCCCTCAAAGTCAACCAGACGATAAGCGCCCTTTTTTAGAACCTCTTTTATGATGAAAGGTCTGAACCACATGGGTTTGAATTTTCCTGCCCCCAGGGGGTCCTTATCTTGGTCATAGACCAGGACAAGGTCACCTTCAGAGAAAACCCGAGGATGAATGGACCGATCATACTCAAACTTGAATTTATGTTTGTGAGCCTCGTTGGCTAGGGCCACATCACGGTGTTGCTCATTGAGTTGCTCAAGGTATAATAATCGTTCTTCAAGTGGAGAAGTGTCTGGCAATAACTGTACTGCCAATTTTAGGGACGGGATCTGACATTTGATAGGCAAGACTGCTTCCATCCCATAAACGAGTTGAAAAGGTGAGAAACTAGTTGCAATCTTAACAAACGTTCGGTAAGCCCATAATGTTGAGTATAACATCGAATGCCAATTTGACTTGGTTGAGTTGATCGTTCATTGTAGGATGGTCTTAAGAAATTTATTTACAGCTTCCACCTAACTATTTTCTTGGGGGTAGTAGGGTGAAAAATGTTCTTGCCGCAATCCAAGCTTTGATGTTAATTTGATCATCATCTGGTTCTCAAAGTGACTGCCATGGTCAGTGACAATCTCTCTCAGGATGCCAAACCTTGCTATTATCTAGTTGAATAAAAAGAGAGTTGCAGTCTCTCCATCATCTTTAAACGTTGGCATAGCTTTGACCCACTTCGTGAAGTAGTCTATGACTACAATGATATAATGGTGTTCCCTTGCTGAAGGAGGGTTGCATGTAGTGAAATCAATCCCCCACTTGGTGAAGGTACCAACTGTGATGACAGGAAACATGGGAGCGGGATGTGCCCTCATCTTCCGAGAAAAGATCTAACACGGGTGGCACTTCTTGACCGATTTGATACAATCTTTGATTAGTGTTGGCCAGAAGTAACCTACTCGTAAAATCTTTTGGGTTGTTACCAACCCAGAAAAATGACCACCACATGCTCCGGTATGGAAATCGTTAAGCACGATAATTGCTTCGTCGTGAGTGAGGCATCGACACAGGATGCAGTCTACACCTCTCTGATACAACGTATCGTCGAGTATAAGATAATTCTTAGCTTGATGGCGTATATGGAAATGCTCATCACGAGAAGCAGAGGTGGGGCACTTCAAATTCTGGAGATAGACAAGTATATATTTGTACTAGGGATCTGAATAGGTGATAAAAAACATATCTCCTCTGATAGGCAACTCTTCGAGCATAACATTACCTGACTCAATCAGAAGTTCTGAAATAAGTTCTGCGAAGACCAATGACTTTTTGGATTTCATTGAAATGAAATATAAGTCAAATTCCTGGAGGACGACTATCCATCTACTAATCTTCCTGCCTATTACCAGTCGTGTCAACACGTATTGAAACGGATTCACAATGGCAATGACAGTGGTCTTGCGAAACAGAACATAATGACGAAACCGTTGAACAGCATGGACTGCTGCCAATGCAAGTTTTTCGATATGAGAATAAATGAGTTCTGATCCGACTAGGCCTCGACTCAGGTAATAGATCACATATTCTAAAAACAAATCATCTTCCTGAACTAAGACCATGCCGATGGTTGACTCTGTTTCAGCCAGGTATAATAAGAAATATTTGTTATAGTTGGGTGGCCGAAGTAGAGGGGCAGTTGTGAGGGCATGTTTTAATGCTTCGAAGGAGCGTTGAGCAGCATCGTCCCAATAAAAAGGAACGTCTTTCTTCAGTAAGCCCATAAAGACCTTTGTGATCTCGGCATCGTTGGTGATGAAATGCCTTAAAAAATTCGCCTTGCCCTATAGACTCTAAAGTTGAAGGATTGTGTGTGGGGGAGGCAACTGAATTATTGCCTCAACCTTGAGAGGATCGACCATGATCCATGTTGTTGACACAATGAAACCTAACAAACATTCTGATGTTACACAAAAGACGCACTTGTTTGGATTCAATCGAATCCATAAGTAGTGAAATCACTCAAAGATAAGTCGGAGGTGTGTGGGATGATCCGTTCTCTTGTGAGATTGAGATGCTAAGTCATATAAATAGGCCTCGACTATATGCTTGAGATCATGGAAAGTAAAAGGCATGGCTCGCTAAAAGGTCGCTCCAACATTTTTGAGAGCAAAGGGAATCTTACGATACATGAATATACCCCATGGACAAATGCATGTCGTTTTGTGTTGGTCTTCAGGTTTGATTTATATCTGATTATATCCCGAAAAACCGTCCATGAAAGAAAAGGGGTCGCAACCTACACATTCATCAATTATCTGGTCGATGAATGGTGTGGGAAAATTATATTTTGGACAAGCCTTGTTCAAATCACGGAAGTCCGTACATATAGGAATCGTGCCCTGTTTCTTATTGACCGACACAGGATTTGACACAGATTGGGTCAAATGAATAGGATAGATAAAACCGGATTTTAGCAGTTTCTCAACTTCAACCTTAATGGTTGCTACTTTCCTAGGATTAACTGGACGAGGCTTCTGCCGAACAGGCTTGGCATCCAGATAAGTTGTGATTTCATGTTCAACTATTTGTGGATCAATGCCTGACATTTCCTCGTAATACCAGGCAAAAACGTCACGGAATTCTTTAAATAGATCTGTGTAGATTTGAATCTCTCCAGGGGAATAGTCAGCTCCGACGAAAACATTTTCCACGACGTCGGGGGTTCTGGAGATATTAATCGGTATGGTTTCAGTGATAGTTTCCATATTACCCTCGGCATAAACCTCATGTGTAGCTAAGGGATTAATAGGAAAAGACCTATCTCCAGTCATAGTCAAGGTGAATTCTCCGGCTTTGATTCTACTTAACTCTGGGAGGAAGTATGATCTGTGATGGAGATCATCCCAGGGTTTGTCCAGACTAGTCATTGCTTCAATTATTTCTTCATCGGAGGGCAAGACTAAGTCTAACGAATCGGTATCAGCGAGAGAGCCTTGAGTCCAAATAGGATCTAACTCTTGTGTAGGAGTTGGATCTGTGTCAGTCGAAGCTTGCTAGACTAAAGAGTACGCCACTTCGACTGTGGACAAGGGCATGGACATGTCAGGGTGCCCTATCCCTTCCATCGTGGCCGATGGGGAAGGAAGTATCCACGGATCGTTGAAGTAAGTCGTGCAAAATGACGAAACTTGGAAAATCTCAACCTTATGGTGGTCAGATATGAACTTGACATCACTTTGAGGGGGCAGGTAATTGAAGGTACCCATCAAATATGGGAACAAACCAACCCCTACATTGACTATGCCCGGTTGGGGATTATCTATCATCGGGACCGCGGATACCCCCAATGAAGGGTTAGGTCTGGAGAAAGATAATTGATCAATGGTCACAATCTAGTCCTCGTGTGGAAACAAAAAGACCCGAAAAAATGTAGCAACCACTTCTTGCATGGCATAAGTCCAACTCCTTTCTAACAAGAGATTGTAGTCGAGGGATGCATCGACTACTTCTACCTTGACGCACACGGTCTACCCTCCTAACTGCATGGGGAAAGAGGGAATGATACCATGTGGTCAGAACGAATGACCGTCGAAAGCAGTGAGAAGAGTAGGTGACAGAGACAAAATGGGCTAGCCAATGACCTTCCAACATGCCGACGACATAACGCATGTCGAGGCGCCCTCATCAACCACTGTCCAGAAAATTTTTCAAGTAAAAGTTTTCGTGGGGTGAGCCACTACTATCTGAAATGCTATGTGGTAAGGAAGATGAGGTTTTAAGTTGGTTGTATCTAGAATGATTGTACCCATATTACAATTCTCAGTAGATCCTAAAGCGGCTAACAAAGCTTTCCTCTGGGAAGGGAAGCTTTGGAGGACCTCCAAAGAAGACATCGCACAAGGGGTTTGGGACAAATCCTCCACCACATAATAGTTCTGGGTGGTCCTTGCATTAGGATTGTGAGAATATTTCTTGAATGCACCTTTTGGGATGCATGTCATTGTTTCACCCAAAGCCTTTTCGATCTGGAGAGGAAGAGATGGGATTTCGGCTTCTTTTCCCTTCTCAGAAGTGCTTGGTTTACTGTAGTCATGCACTCTAGTCGATATAAAAGCATCACCTTTCATCATATACACATTTGCGGATGCAGGATTATTCGAAGATGGAGAGGGTCCTTGACTGCCCCCTTCCACGCTTGTAGAGGCTTGGGTTAGATTTTTCCCATGTTGAAATGGATTGGTTAACACGGCAGGCTGTTGTTGTGTCACAAACTTTTGGGCCTCTGCAAGCCGAGGAAATTGGTGGGTCGGGTGGTCTTCCGCGCACAGGTTGCACAGATACCTCGCCTTCCATTTCTTAGTGTTCCCCCCACCAGCATTATTAGTGGGTTTCTTATCCCCCATACCCTTCTTTCGTTGTTTTTTCTTTCCTTCAGGCTGTTGGGTGGCCTTTGGATTTGTCGATTGCACTGTGTGTACATCCGACGTTTGGGTAGGGGGAGCAGCCAAAATAGTAGTTTGGCTGGTCATTGTGTGTTGTATAGACAATTGTTGCAATTGCTTCATCATTTTCTCAGCGGGCTTTGTTTGTGCTGAACCAAAAAGACCATTGACATGTGGTCCAGCTCTCTGTCTGGTTTTATCAAGTATTGAGCATGGCACATCTGGAAAGATCTCATATAATAAACTGACCTGAGAGTAGATTAGCTCAATCTATTCAGCTCTCATGATGGCATCTTCTTCGGAAAACACTCCCGACGTCGCGGCGTCTTTGGATAACTGTGGGACCAAATACTTAAGGAACCACTCGAGAAGGAATGATGGTGGGACTATCACCTTAATTAAACTCTTCTGGCGTCTCCATTCTCGGATGTGATCAAAGATGTGGTCTGCTTTTGTCTGTGCGAAATTGGCCAGCAATTTTGTGCCAGTGTCGTATCTCACAAGTAATTGGAAATGGTTAAGGAAAGTCATTGCCAATTCACCGAAGGAAGAGTATCTTGAGCGGTCGAGCTCAATGTACCATTTCACGACACTCCCAATGAGAGTACGTTGAAACAATCGCAACTGCATGGAGTTGTCTTTCAACGAGTTAGACGAGCACCAAAGATGGAAGGTGGTCACATGATCTCCCGAATCTTCATTAGGCTTGGCTTCGAACTTTGGTATGTCCGAAGGAAACTTCGTCGGCATAGGGGGCCAACACGGATCGTGATAGATAGGGTCATTCAACAACCTTGTCAAGTCTGGAAAATGCAAGGTTTCCAGGAAAGGTAGTTTGGGTTGTTGGTGATAACCATGGAAAAAGGGACCTGGAGTTTGACTAGCACTAGGTTGCCAGGAAAAGTTCACCTGCTAGCCTGGGTTATGGTAAAAACCATGGCCATGACTAGCGTATGGATTTTGTGTGTGAGGAGACATCATCGGCTAGTTCCCAAAATAGGATGTAGATGGTTGGGCATGTGTTGGGTCCTATAATTATAGGCGACTCGATTCTTCAACTGTTGATTTGGCGTTTCTCTCATGATGACGAAGTCGTGGCTCAGGTGATTCCGCTTCCTCCCTCCATTCTTGTCACTCAACCCCCCATCACCCTATTGCATCCTTCATCCACGCCGCGCCCTCACTCCCTTGTCATGTTGCCCCATTGACCACTTTTTCCCACCACCCATCCCCGAATAAATGGACTTAGGATAAAAACATTAAGTTAATAATCCCAGTTAGTTAGATTAAATGATAATGTTAGTATAGGTTAAACTAGCTAATAAACAACTAGTTAAATAATTAATTAATTATTAATTAATTTAGTAACTAGGTTAGTAATTAGGATTAGTTAAAAAATTAAAAATTAAATAAAAAGAAAATACCAAAACATGATAAAACATAAATAAAAAATAAAACAATTAAAAATAAAAATACAATATAATATATATTAAAAACATTACATAATAATAAACATATTATATATAATATAAAAAATAGTATAACAAAAAATATTTAAAAAAACAAAATATATAAAATAAAACACATAATACAATAAAAACAAAAAAAATAAAAAAATAAAATAAAATATAATATCAAACCTAACCTACGTCCTACCCCACTCACCACCCACCTATGTCATACCCCACTTCCCATCCCCCTTACCTCACCCACCTCACATCACCTTCCACTTATGTCCCCCCACCTCACGTCACCCTCACATCACCATCCACTACCACCTAAACTCCCACGCATTTTCATATACCCCGCCCCCCATCCACCATACCATAAAAATAATCCACGCATCATATTTTTTCCGGAGCCCCCCTCACCTTTTGAGCTTTAACGAGGGGGGGTGTCCGGAATGCCCATTAAACCCCATGCATTTTCCCTTACATCAAATTTAATCAAAATAAATACACGGCCCATAAAAATTCCGGACCTCCCCTCACCATCCGGGATTTAATGAGGGGGGGGGGGGTCCAGAATCCCACTTTCACCAAATAAAAAAACCATTATTTTTAAAATTTTTGTCATTTTATGCTTGTTCAACACTTCATCTTCCGGAGGATATTCTGAGCAAACGGAGACGGATTTTAAAAATCCGAGAGACATTTTTTCTCAGCACAGGCTGATGAACAAAAACCTCTTTCAGTTTTTGCAACGGAGCTAGGAGACGGGAGAATCGAACACATCTTCGAGGCCTATTTTTCCAGATTTTCAATTTTTCGTTTCAGTCCCGATCTTGCAGGAGCTGTTATGGCCAACTGGGGACGAATTTGGCAAAAACGAAAGAGGTTTTTTTCCAACACATGCTCATCTACAATAAAATTATTCATTTTTCGCCCAGTTGTCATCATTGAAGAAAAAATCACGACTGTTCGGACCCCTTTTTCGCAGAAAACCAGTCCGTTTTTCATGGTAGAAAACTCCAAACTTTGTGGGAGTGGTGGCTATTTTTGGTCGAGGTGGTTAAACCGACTTCTGAAACTAATTGGGATGGTGTATCCTATTTATCCAGATGATTTTAATGTAAAAGGGTTCGACCTGAGAGGTTCCTGGAGCACGGGCTGTGTATGACCAGAGAATATATTTTGTAATATTTTTGATCTATCAGTGATGTGCCTGCTTCTTTTACAGGATTCTTGTGTGGTGATATTGGTGGAGTTTCTCTCTATTAAAATGTTTTCCTGTTATCTTTCATTTTGTTTTTAGTTCTTATTATCGGAAGGAATGTTATAGAGGCATAATTTATCAGCAGATACTCTGCCTCTCAGCTTGTGATAATCTTTATGTTATTCATCTAAAGAACCTAGCTTAGGAATTCTTAGCTGCTCCTTTGCTTGGCTTTTTCCTCCCCTTTTACTTCCTTAAACCAATGCCATCATAACTTGATTCGATCCAATATTTCAGCTACCTTTCCCTGTGAAAGGATTTTATCCAAAGCTGAGAGTGAATCTCCTTGTTTAAAGCACAGACCCCATTTGCCCAATGGCCCTCCTTGTTGTTCCAAATCAACCATTTAAAAACCCCAACCCATGTTCTTCATAACTAGCCTAATACCTCTTCAAACAAAGCTATATCAGACAGAGAGATCCATCTCTGAGTCTTGGAGGGCTAGATCCAAGACTCGAAGTGGTTTTGATGTTGCCTCTGTGACTGCCTCACAGCCTTGGGAAAATTACAGAGTGCTAACAACATGCATTACATTCAGAGGACTTTGGGAAGGGTTTCCCCATGTCGATCCCATGGGAATATGCATAGTACCTTGTCCAGGGTTCCATTGGTTGTGAAAATAATTGCCCCAGATTGAAATTCCTGACGAGGGAACTGATCCCTGCCAAGAATTCCAAGGTCTTGATGTGGAAGAAGTTCCTGGGTTTGCCTCCTGTGCAGGAATAGTACCCTGCATAGGAATAGGTTGTCTGTAATTGGGGTTACCCCCAGTCGGGAAAGAAGCTAATGAGAAAGTGTTGTTACCAAATGCACTGAACAAATAAAATGGTGTCGAACCTACCGGCATATTATGAGCAGGTGGTCCTTGACTCCCTGCTCCAAATAAACTATGGTGTGTGGGTGGCCCGGTGGATTGCTGGTGGGTGCCACCGAGCGAAGGGGACGAAGGAGTTATATGACCTCCCCCATAAGGAAAAGCATTAAAAGGAGCTGAAGTGCCCCCCATGTGTCCTTGCAGAGGAGCATTAGATCTCCCTACCCCCAGACCTAAAGTCTGTAAGTGGAGTAGGAAAGTACAGGACTTGTACCTGAGCTAGGCATATCATATGAGAATGGAGGGCCTGTCGCACTCTGATCCGAAATCGGATCCAGAAGCCTGATAGGGCTTGAAAAATGCTCAAAAATGAAAGTGCTCGGAATGCGACGAAACCTGTGCCATTGCATCTGTCTCATCTTCTTGATTCCGGTGGTATATTTACTTCGTCAAACGGAGTCCGTATGGAGAAGATATCGCGTTCTGTCCGAAAAGTCAAACAGGCAAAAAAAAGGGGATGACTGTACAGTTCGTACAGTGCACGTGGCACGTCCGTACAACTGACGTGGCAGGGTCATACAGCTGACGTGGTGGCTCCAGAAGGCGACATGTGGTAGACCGTACGGAGGACACGTGGCATCACTAGGACGCGACACGTGTCATGCGGATTTGACACTTTTGGCGTACGATCGGACCAGTATGGAAGTGACACATGTCACCACTGACAGGGTGACACGTGGCAGGATGACGTCATCGGCTGACGTGGCATGCTGACGGGGAAGAGACGTGGGATGACAGGGTGTATGGCCGGGCTGACGCAGCAGGACAAGTGGCAGTACGGCAGAAGTGATTTGGCACACACGTGGGCCAATCATAGGCTGACATGTGGCAAGATTCAGTTGGTTTTTAAAGCGCCACGGGGCCCAATCACGGGCTTCCACGTGGAGCTGCATCATTGGTTGTTGGTTTATGTTATATAAAATGGTTTGTTGTGCCGGGGGGTCGAACCAGCGACCTCCGGTGGTTGAACGACCTAATTACTATGGGATAACCGTGTGGGCGCCCGTTGGTACTTATTAACCATGTGGCGGATTTTGTATTTAAGTTCAGTTAAGGTTCGAGCCAGCGGAGAAAAGGGCCGGAGCTTAGCCCCAGCCCTCGGCGTTACCATATGTCCATACCACGGAACCAACAGCGCGGAGGTATAACAAATTGCGGGCGGATAAGGGTTAGCCCTCGGATCCCGGGTGAATCCCACGGGACCGGGGCCAACCAACAAACAGTCATGGGTTTAACCATAAGCGCCGGGTATTATGCCTCCACCCTTTGAACCGGGAGCCAATGAACAGGGGCCAGCGCGTAAAGCGCATGGCCACATTGCCGAACATATGACCATGCCGAGAGGTGCGCACCCAGGGATCGGGGGATGTGCCCGATTTTTACCAAATAAACTATGCAAAGTGGGTTTTTCCAAAATAGAGTTGGTTTTTATTAATAATTGTGCCTATTTTTAACAGATTACTCCATTTTTGGGGGATATTGGGCATTTTTGGAGGCCAGATTCTTGGAGGAAGTTGGGGATGTGAAACCAACTCCAAGCCTATATAAACCAGGCCTGTTTGAGGCCAATGGACAGTCATTCAGAGCAGAGTTATGCTGAA
>ML802694.1:43046-64678 GCA_009831015.1 Picea engelmannii | reverse complement strand
GGTGATGATAGATATCTTAGTGTTGTAGGATCTGGAACAGTTCAAGTAGATAATGGTCATTTCAATGATGTATTATGTGTTCCAAGTCTTTCTTGTAACCTTCTATCAGTATATCAAATCACTCATTCAGGTGAAGGTAAAACGTCGAGTTTTCACCTCACCAAGTTGTAATCAAGGATCTAAAAGATCCTAAGCATGTTCTTGCAAATGGAATTGCTGATGATATTACCAGGTTGTACAAGTTTGACAACTTTGGGTCATCAGTTTTTGTTTCTCATAGCGATGACTTGAGAAAATTTTGGCATGAGTGGTTTGGTCATCTAAACTATCGCTCATTGCAGCAACTATGTAATTAACAGATGGTGACTGGTCTTCCTCTTGTTTCATGCAGAGATGGTGTTTGTGCCGGTTGTGTTCTTGGAAAACATCATCAGGATAGTTTTGACAAATGTGCTTCTTGGCACGCCTCAGATCCTTTGCATCTTGTTCACAGTGATTTGTGTGGTCCACTTTCTTCTCCTTCTTGTTCTAGGTGCAATTATTTCTTCTCCTTCTTTTTCTGGGTGCAATTATTTCTTAACTTTCATTAATGACTTTTCCAGACGTACTTGGGTTTACTTCTTAAAACTCAAGAGTGAAGTTTTTGACAAGTTTTTGGCCTACAAGGCCCTTGTAGAAAAGCAATCTGGACATCAAATTCAAAGGTTAATAAAAGATAATGGAGGCAAATATGTGAACAATAATTTTACAAGCTACTGCACTACACAGGGAATCCAAATGCAACACATTGTTCCATATACACCACAACAAAATGGTGTTGCTGAGAGAAAGAACCGCACATTAAAAGAAATGGCTAATTGTATGATCCAATCTAAGGGATTAAGTCTAAAGTATTGGGCGGAAGCCATCAACTGTGTAAATTACATAGTAAATCGCACTCCCACAAAGGCTCTTAAAAATATAACACCAAAAGAAGCTTGGACTAAAATTAAATCAAATGTAAGTCACTTCCGTGTATTTGGCAATATAGCATGGGCTCACATTCCTGATGAGAAAAGGAAAGCATTGCAGCCTAAAAGTGAGAAGTGTATATTTGTTGGTTATTATGAAGATGTCAAAGATTACAGACTTCTTCAATCACATTGTAATGAAATTATTATTAGAAGAGATGTTAAATTTCATGAAAATCTCTTGACCTATGAGCATAATTCGACGATTGTGACTTCTTCGGTCTGCGATCCATCTTCGACGTTTGTGCCTTCTTATGATCCGGTTTCTTCTTTAGATGATGATAGTGAAGATGAAAATCCACCTCCGCCTTCTCACCCTCCTCCAGATGAGTCCTTTGAACCTAAACCAACACCATCTCCACCGCTTCCTAGATGGGTCCATTCAACACGAGAAGTAGTTGGTGATCTTGTCGGTGATACTTCAGATTAGCATCAGACATGTTCACAGTTCCGGAGAGCCTCTTCTCTTTTGGCTCAAGTTTCATAAACTCATGATCTAGAGACATTTGCAGAAGCTTCAGGTCATCCAGATTGGGATACAGCAATGAATGAAGAGTATCGCTCTTTAATGGAAAATGATACTTGGGATCTTGTACCTCTTCCAAAAGGAAGAAAACTTGTTAGATGCAAATGGTTCTCTTGAACTAAGTATGCATCAGATGGAAGTGTTGAAAGACACAAGGCTTGGTTAGTTTCCAAAGGATTTTCCCAAGTTGAAGGAATTGATTATAATGAAACCTTTTCCCCTCTAGAAAAAATGAATTCCATCCTCCTTGTTCTTTCCCTTGTTGCCTCACATAAATGGGAGGTCCATCAGATGGATGTTAAATCCGCCTTCTTGCACGAAGATTTGAAAGAAGAAATCTACATGGAACAACCTCCTGGCTATGTCCATAATGACTCTAGCCTTGTTTGTCACCTCAAGAAATCCCTTTATGGTCTCAAGGAATCTACCCGAGCTTGGTATGCCAAAATGGATAGCTTTATTATTACCACTAGATTCTCTAGATGTCATTCTGATCCTAATGCCTATACCAAGAAAGTAGGAAGCCATCTCATAATCCTTGTTCTTTATGTTGATGACCTTATCCTTACTGGTAGTGACTCAAAACTTTTAAACCATGTGAAAACCAGCCTTAAGAAGAAATTTGAAATGACAGACTTAGGATTTTTGCACTATCTCCTTGGCCTCCAAGTTTTGCAAACCAATGAAGGAATTTTTCTTTCCCAGTCTAAGTATGCTTGTGACCTTCTTCGTCACTTTCACATGGATGATTGTAAACCAAACCCTTCTCCCTTCCAGTCTAGAGTCAATCTTTCTACCACCTGTACTTCTCCTGAAGTTGATGCCACCCTATACTATTAGTTAGTTGGTAGCCTCTTATACTTGACTCATACCCATCCTGATATTTCCTTTGTTGTTGGTCTTGTTGCTCAATATATGAAAACACCCCATGAAAGCCATTTGAAAGAAGCTAAAAGGATACTTCGCTATGTTCGTGGTACAGTTTAGTTTGGGATACATTACAGTTCAGGGGGGTCTCCTTTATTGGTTGGTTTCACTGATTTAGATTAGGCCGGCGACCCTAATGATCGGAAGTCTATTGTAGGTTATGTTTTCAGCCTTGGTTAAGGACCTGTCACTTGGGCCTGTAAGAAACAAAAATCTATTACACTTTCTTCAGTAGAAGTAGAGTACCGAGCAGCAGTAAATGAAAGTCAGGAAGCCATGTGGCTTCGACAGATCTTTTCAAAGTTTGGATTCCAGCACCAGCATCTGACCAGCCTTTGGTGTGACAATCAGAGTGCCATCAAGCTCGCCAAAGACTCATTTCAACATCAACGTAGAAAAAAAATTGAGCTACACATGCACTTCATCGGAAAGCTCATTCATGATCAAGTTATTGAAGTGCTCTTTTTCCCTACAAAAGATCAAGTTGCAGACATTTTCACAAAGTCTCTTACAAAAGCGAAGTTTTCCAAACTTTGATCTATGTTAGGAGTTCAGGAAGTTATCATTAAGGGGGGATAGGCTCTAATGCCTCCTTCCTTCTCCTATTTTGTCACTATTGTAAATCCTTCAATCCTATCCCTAGTTGTTCTTAAGGGGGGATGTTAGGATATTTAGACACTTAGGAGTTAGTAAGATCTACTTGGTCTATTGTGTTGTTAGGTAAAAGTGTGTTTTCTAGTGTGTTTCTTTAGTATGCATTAGTATGCATTTGTAGTTAGGAAATTCGATAGTCATGATATGTTCCCGACATAGAGTGATCCAACGGTTCACACTCTCCTCGATCTTAATGACCATTGATCCATGGCTTAGCACCCGATTGGTCCATGATCTCTATTTAAAGAGCATGGAGGGTCATTTGCCGATGATTGATTGTGAGAAACTCTCTTGTAAAATATCTTTGTAATCTTTTTCTTTGCATTAATAAACTACTCCAAGTGGTCGCGTTGGTTGGGGCTGTGGATGTTTCCCTGTAGGGGTTTTACCACGTGAAAACATCTATGCGTTGATCTTTGATCTGGTTATGTGAGTGGTTACTGAAGGTTTTTGTCCTCTATTGGAATACCTGTTTTTTCGAACACATTTTTCCATCTCTTTGGGTTTTTGGACATGCTCACCTTCCACTTAGTCTTCGACCAATGAATGTATTACTGAATTTACAAGGTATTCCTCAAAACAAAGAATAGGGTCATCAAGCGTCTGAGAAGAGTACTCCAATATCTTGTCAACATGTTTCATTGGTTTGGCGTGACATTGCATCAACACAAATTCGTTTGCCTCAACAATAATCTAATAATTCTCTTTCAACAATTTGAATGTAGTAAAGCACAATGGTAGATAGTTCTCTTCAGTTGATCTCATACTTTTCTCCTCATTGTACTACTGAAAAATAAATTCTTCAATATCATGATCATCTTCACACTTGTCATATACAGGTAGATCACTAACATATGCAAGGTCATCTAACAAGAACAAACTTGGAACGTCAACATGTTCTTCAACAAATTGATTTGTACACTCATCCTCTTGATTATCTATAAATGAATACATGAAATAATCAGTCCCTTGCTTATCATGGGATGGATCAGAAACTAAATCAGCACCTTCTCTTTCAACAAGTGGGACATAATTTTTCGCAACATCCTTGGTATTTGGAAATTCAAGAGGGCCTATGATATGGTCAACTATATGTTCAAGGTTCCAATCAACCATTTTATGTTCATATTCTCTTTTATTTTCTTTAGCATCCAAATCCCTATTTTGGATCTGTTTACATGCTTGGATGTTGTGCTGAATATCCTGAGCATCATCAAACATTTGTTGTAAGAACTTAGGTCTTCTTTCCATTGGGAGGAAAGACAAGTCTAGATGAAGAGTAGTTTCATAATGGAGCATGGCGGCAGCTTTAGTGGGTTGGATTCCTTTGGAAAAATTGTAATAGACACTGGAAAACCTCCTACTGAATATAGAAATAGCTTCATTGCTCTGCTTTTTTAAGGCATAGAACTCTATAAGTTGTAGATCCAAATATTTATTCCTACCCCAAAACCTTAAAAAGACATCCTTCAACTCCTCCCATGAGCTAATTGTCTCTAGATGAAAACGTTTAAACCAGTCTTTGGTACCTCCTTTCAAGGATTGAGAGAAGGCCCTCATGCAAACATCATCATGGTCAATCTCAAACAAATCTATAAAATGCTCAAACCCTTGGATGTGTTTTTCAGCTAAGATGGTATCAGGTTCCCCATCAAACATAGGCAAGTACTCATATTGTTTTGGAGGAAAATCATGTGGGATGTGGGCTAGCTTTAATGGTTTGTATCTATTTTGAATCTTGAAGGGTGTTGGGTCAAGTGCAGGAGACGAAATATCAACCCTGGTTTCATGAGACTTATCAACTTGGTTGTGGTCATCACATGGCCCAGATGGGAATTTTTTATCAACATCAGTGATATAGTGAGGATACGCATGGGCAACTTTAAGAGGAGGATATATAATTGAAATATCTTCATGATAATCATTAGAATGTAGCAGGTAAAGAAAAATTTGTTTGGCATGTTCAAAGAAAAAGCAGAGGCATCTTATAACAAACAATAAAATGCCTTGGAAAAAATCCAATTTTAAGTACTTGTTTTCTTCCATAATGTATTTTCATACCTCTGTCAAGGGATCTCATTTTCCAATGGAGTCTTTGAATTGCATTTGAAGCTTGAGTAGAGTCACCAATAATGTTTAGGAGACTAGATTCTGAATTGAGAGTGGAGTCGCCTGTGAAAATTTGAATTTTTGGATTCTTCTACCAGTGGAATTACCTTCAAACTAATTTTATGATGTGTGGAGTCGCCAGAGCGGGATACAGTGAATATGTGCCTAAGTGTCTACTACTCTCAGACCTTATAACTCAACCATGTCGTTCTTCCTAGGGAAAATTTTTCAATTTCATCCCCGGAAACGACGCCAGAATGTTAGCACTTTGTAAATTTTGTCTGGCTGAATAGAGAAATGAAAAAGGTAATTGTTTCAAACGGCTTTAGAGTTGAGGCACTAGCCTACTCAAATCAGAGAGGGATCTCTCATGTCACTTGATATATCTATGGCAATTGGTGGCTAGATTTGGTTTGTGTTGGGGGTTTTTAATAAAATAACTGCAGAAATGAAGATAACATTTGGGCTATGGGGTCTGGAATTTATAGAATACATTATCAAACCTGAGAACTATTTAGCGGAAAAGACTAAACCAGGCAGCAATTCTAAGTTTATATCTGAAAATTTTGCATGACATCAGAGGAAAAAGAAACACATAACTACATTAGATCATTATGGAAACGAATTCTAAATAAGTTAAGAAGAAAGAAACACAGCCTAAGTTGCTAAGCCAAGAGCATCAAATAATGAATTATGGGCCTCTAAATCTCCAATTTAGATAGAAAGAAGTGTAAATGAAATGTATGTTTACAAGAAATACATACTATGAGAGGAAAACAAGACTCATATGAATGTTAGTTAGAATCTTTTCATAAATAATCCAAAATCTGCCTTTGCATTTATGTATTCATTCTAGCCCCAAAATTTACAAAAAAAAATCCTGCACAGAGGGCAGGCTCCTCTTTTCTCCATGATTTCTATATCCTCGAGATAATATATATATAGAAGGTTTCTTAGTGGAATTCAAAACGTTCAGACTTCTCATCGTTCTAAAATTAGAGATAAGTTACAAGGAGGAATGATTTATAATAACAGTTACCCTATTTTAGAGGGACCGTTAGGAACAGGTTCATCATATTTAGGTGCCATCTGTCCAAAACTTGCTGGGATGTAATTATCACCACCTGAGAATTTATTTTATCTTAGCGATCTCCTCCTTTAGAGTATTCAAGAAGGTCGGATGATTCTCTCCAACACTTTCAGCCGTTTCAGCTATGGTTTCTTTCTTCTATCGTTTGCTCTGTTTCTTTTTTACAGCTCGCCTGTTGATGACTAGATCCCTCATAATGGGATTCAGCCTGACTTCCAATCATGATTCTGTAGCAGGTTTTGTGTGGAATTTAGTCGCTAATATATGTGCAATTACCCTTCCTTCTTACTCGTAGGTAAATCTTCCATGTTGCCTAAATGACCGGTTTCACTAGATATAGCTTTGTCCATGTATCCCAATTTCATGGACACCGAAATGTTCCTACAGAAATCAGAGAGTCAAGAAAATTGGATATTACTTCGTTTATGGATGAGATGATGCCTCCATACTTGAGAATCGGTAGTTATAGAGTTCCAATCATGAATCACTGACAGATTCACTTACAGGTACGTTGGTTTACCATGCTTGGCTAATCCATTTCAAATGATTAGTATTCGAGTTTGTTGCATGGTGGCGTTCATCTGACATCATATGGTTGTGAAGTATCGAATGAGTGAAACGGGGTGATTTTGACCAGCCGTCGCCTACACCACGAGTGGTTGATTTGACATATTGAAACATGTGACATCAGGCCTTTGGAGAAAGTGGTTTTAGGCAAACCACCTTTCACCCTGATGTATCTCTGGAGGTGTTGCGCGTCCATTTTAAAAACCATAATGGTTTTCCCTGGTCCGCCCTTATATGATTAAGTCTCGTGCAAGTTCACTGCCTGATATGGCCACCAGTTGTTGATCTGGGATGACTTACAATCGACGGTCTATCGAGTTATGCCTTTTGCACCTCCTCTATATTTGTCCATACGCTGCTAGATATGTCTCAGTCCTCAAAATTATCAATTATCCAAACTATCAGGCTTCCGTGACGATGTATCTCTTGCTAAATTCCTGAGACTCAGATCTTGTCTGAAAATTGTTATGGTGATAACACTATTCATGGCCATGAAAATCTATTTGATATATATCCACATTGATCTGCAGTGTAATTCATATTGGCACCATGTGTACAAAGTCATTATGGATTGTAATATTTTCATGAGTAACTAGTACTTCCAGTTGAGTCTTCACTACTCGACTTATGGGAGTTATAATATATTTCAGCCATCGCAGATACTCCTCTAACCTCACAAATTAGGGGGCATCTGTTATAGAAAATGTTTCTTCACTCCATGCATCTTTCTTGGATGGCTTCCATTTCCCTCTGCAGACTTGAAGTCCCCTTTTTGTTCACTAAAGAACTAAAAATACATATTTTTGTACACATACACACCCTACTAATTAGACAACTAGCGTATACGCAGGTTGCTCCACTGAAGCTTATGTACATCGGGTTTGGTTCTCCATCATCCTTGACCATGCCATGTCACGTGATCTATGATCCTTGACCTTCAATATATTGGAAATGCTCTGAATCGACCCCTAAATTCCATTTGGAGGCTATAAATTGAGCCATATCCAATCCTTGTATAATCAACAATTCAACAGTGAGAGCAAAGACACTATTGAGAAATTTCACTTCATATTGAGTCCACATCCCTTTTTCCTTGAAAGTCTAAACTTCTTGTGTTCAACCCCCAAGCTCTTCCTACATTTTGATGGAGAACTTCATTGACCCCTACATGTGAGGTTTCCTTTGCGTAGGATTGAAGTGATGGAGGACCAGTCCAAGGGACTTAGTTTCTCGGTTTTGATATGTGTCGTTACATAATTTTGTCACCTATGTACTTATGTTGATTACATTAATAGAAATAATCTTTTTGCATGAAATTCATCTCTTGCAAATATTTGAATCAATTTCCATGGGTGTATTTGTCATGTATTTTAATGGATTATGCTAATTTATATGTTGATTTTATCTATCATCACCACATGCTTGCTTATCATGGTTGTCGGGGACAAGTTGTAGGTATAAATATTTGGTTCATGTGCTCAATGGTGGTCTTCTTCAAATGTTTGGACAAGGTAGGACCCTAGCCTTATCTTGCTATAATTTCATTTATATATCATATTTGAGATTAGAGTTGATTGTTGGGTGTCATTCCATCTATTGTGGTTTTCCCCTAGCCATAGAGAGATTTTCCTCAAACATCAAGGAAGATTAAGGAGCATGAAATAAATTATACTACCCATGACATAGAGTTGGAAGCCATAACTCATGCCTAAAAAATGTGAAGGCATTATCTCATGGGAAGAAAGTTCAAGTTGAAGATAGATCATAGAAGTTTGAAACACTTGTTTTATTAGCCAACAATGAATGCCAAACAAACTAGATGGATGGAATTTCTCAATGAATATGACCTTGACATCAAGCATGTCAAAGGAAAAGAGAATAAAGTGGTTGATGAACTCAACAAGAGGGTGCATGAAATACATGTTGAAACCATTAGTATGTGTTTTTCACATTTAAAAAGCATAATTTTGGAAGCATTAACATAAAATCAACATTATGCAGTAGTTAGAGAAGGCTTGCATCTGGAAATTGTACTGTTGAAATTTAAAGACTATAGGTTGGGAGAGGATGGAATCCTCTTGTTTAGGGACAATGTTTGTGTTCCTAACACTCAGGATTTGAGGTATTTGGTTTTTAAGGATATGCACAATGTACCATATCTTGGTAATCCAGGGTACTAGAAATCAATTGCAATAGTAAGAAGCCAACATTTTTGGCTGGGAATGAAGAAATATGTGGTTGATTACATAGCTAGGTGCATGGAATGTTAGAAAGTAAAGAATGAACATAGGAAGCTATCAATATTGTTACATCCATCTCCCATTCCTCAATGGAAATGGGAGGTAGTTACAATAGATTTTATCACTAAGTTGCCAAAAAACAAGGCAACATGATTCCATTATGGTAGTGGTGGACAATCTTATGAAGGCTAAACATTTTATTCTCGTGAAAATGAATCATAAGGAAAACAACATCCCAAATATTTACATGAAGGAAATTTCTAGGCTACATGGTGTGCCTAATGCAATAGTGTCACATAGAGATTTCATGTTCACCTCCAAATTTTGGAAGGGGTTGTTTAAGAGATTTGAGACTAACTTGAATTTCAGTTTAACATATTTCCCAATTTTCGATGGGCAGATAAAGAGAACTAACCATATAATTGAAGATATGTTGAGAATGTATGTAATGGACAATCCTTTCAAGTGGGAAGACTATGTTCATCTAGTTATTGTTTTTTACAATAATAGGTATTAGGCATCATTGAAGATGAGTCTGTTTGAAGCTTTGGATGGAAGGAAATGCAACACTCTAGTGAGTTAGGACAACCTAGTAGACAAAGAGGTTGTTGGGCCATAATTGCTAAAGGAAATGGAAGAGAAAATGGTAAATATAAAGAAGAATTTAAATTTTTCACAAGACAAGAAAAATAGTTACGCAAATAAAAACATGAAATAAAGGGAATTTAAAGTGGGAGAGCATGTGCTTTTAAAAGTAAAGGATAAAAGTAGCTCACTAATATTGGGAAGTTGCCCAAAGTTGGAAGCAAGATATTGTTGGTCATTCGAAGTTTTAGAAAATATAGGCCCAATTGCATACATCCTTGCATTACCTGCATCCATGATAATTCATAATGTGTTTAATGTGTCTTTATTGAATAAACATGTGTTTGATCCTAACCGCATGACTAATTAGATTGTGATCCAAGTGGAGCACAAAGCGGACATTCGAGTGGAACCAATACACATCTGGGATTGGAAATTCAAAGTTCTCTTAAACAAATCCATCGGCCTGGTAACATTTCATTGGACTTGCTACGGTCCCGAGTGTTATAAGAAAAATATGTTCGTTGGGACAGATCCAACCTATCCAACTGTGAATCTAGTTACAACCTCTTTGATAACTCGGCACGAGGAAGAGACTACATGCACCTCAGATGGTCCTTTTCCTGAGGTGGTAATAAAGTGGAAAAAGGAGAGGTGAAAGATTTACGAGAAACCTTTCTTAGGACCACCCACCCTGGGTGTTGTCCTCCCTTAGCTTCTTGGACGGCCAAAATGGCCAAAGGACGAAAATTATGGAAAATGGGATGAAAATAAGCTCACTGATTTTTAGGAAAACAAACTAAACAAAGAGAACAACGAGTTGTTCGCTCCCTTAAAGCCTTGGAAAATGGCCCAGAATGGGTTCTCGACGTAAACCAGGGTCCTAGACAATAGAACAGTGGATGCCTCAAGTGAAAAAAGTGAAAAATAAGGGTGAACAGTGAGTTTAAAAGCTATAGCCAAGTCTTTTCATATGGTTGTAAATTGCGAACAAAAAACAGTTCAAATATTTTAAGGCAGGGAAACAAGCCCAAAATGGCTTGGTACCCCCCAAGGTGACCCATGAAGTGATCCCGAAAAATTACCGAATCAAAAGGGGGGTTGTAAATGAAGATGGAAAACCTTTTTACAAGTTGTTACAGCTATGTTTGGGAGGGTATTTACAACTGCAATTTCTATTCGTGGGTGAAGGGTGGACTGACAAAAGGTTTTACTTTAAATGTATTTTATTGGTGAATTTTTAGTTATTAACACATGCCTTGGCCACCAATTTTTTTTGAAGGTTATCTCTATCAGGTAAATACATCCCAGAATTGTGGCAACCAGTATAAGTAGAGTAGTATTAGCATACCACGATGGTTAAGTTGAAGAGTGCCCCATGCAGTTCATAGGAGCATGGATTAACCACTTCTGGTCACTAGCGCTTTTGGGATCTTAAATCCACTTGGATGGAAGAAGGATACCTATGAAAAGGAAGAAGCCCAAGACCCCCCCTAAAGGGAGTTTTAGTTGATCTTACCCAAGCAGAGTAATATTCCAACCAAGCTGAGCTATCCAACTCCTTGACCATGTGGTACTAAGGAAAGACAACTCGATTTATACTAACTAGACAACTTCTGAGGGACTCCTGATGAAGAATCCCTGGCTTTGACACTTAGTATTCTATGAAATTGAAATTGATTTAAATAAAGGACCAAGCCATCCATGTGGTGAGGTCACGTCTTGCTTTCACAAGCGTGCCTCCTAGTCAATTTTGAAATCTATCACAAACTTTATACAAAAAAAAGGTAAATAAGTATGTGGCATATATGTCATGGCTAAATAATATGTATATGCATATAGCTAAATAGTATAGGTTTTGTTTTTAGTGTGTATGGGGAAGACCCCTTCTTTGTTTTCAAGTGTTTTTCGGTTTTTTGAGTGTTTTTAGCTTGTTGATTTTTTGCATGGCCCCTTTAGGGGAAACCATCTGTAGACTAGTGTACGAGGAAATATATGATGAAAAAATGACAAAATTAACTAACTACAAGTAAAAAATTAGACCATTCAACCCAAAGGAATGGGTTGAGGCTCTTTGCGAGTGAAAAGGACGCCATATGCCTGAAATCCCCAGCTGATTCCTTGTATGGGGATTGGAAGTTTACTTATTGGAATTAGAAATAGTGATGGTTATTTACGAAGGTACAAATCATATTTCTATAAACAGAAATTTACAAGTAAACTACTCAAACTATCTACACAAACAAAGCATATCAACATGGGTGTATGTGCCAAAAAAATTAGAATGAGTGCTAGTGAATATAAGGTGAATATGAGAGTGAATGGGTGGATTTACCGATCAGATTTGATATTTTTTCTTCATTTTCCTGCTGGCCCCTTTTCCTCAAACAAGTGTTTAGATGGTCCCCAACCGCTTAGGAGAAGCAAAGTAGGTGACGAGATTGTATCCTTGTAGGAAAACAACAAAATTTTAGTTATTTTATATGGAAAAAATGAAGTAAATGAAACACAAATTTACACCTGAAAGATAGATAACAACCAACTAAAATGGTTGTCCCGGGGAGAAAAATTGACCAAAGTGGTCAATTTTCCTCTTTGGGACAACAAGGTTAATCGAAGGAAAGCATAACATAAAAGTACATGAACGAGATAAAGAAGAAAACAAGTATGAAAAACAAGTTATGAGGCTTATTTAAGGGTTGTCCTAAGGGGCCCTAGGAATCCCGGCCACTAACTAAGGATGAAAACAACTGAATACTTCAGAAAATATGCACTAAAAAACATTAAACAAAGTTGTTAGAAAGTGAAAGAAAGCAATTTAAACCCAAGGAAGCAACAACAAACACCTAGTTAACCAATCCCTCCTAGAGATAGCTAACATAACAAGTATTTACCTCTACCCCTCAACCCTTAACCAACAAGTGACATGTCCAACAACTAAATTTTAACAAGTATCACACACACAAAGAGCTTTGGAAAGTTTCAATAGATCTTTGTTACTATATTCATCCTCCTCTTTTTATAATGCCATCCCTCTTATTCATAAAGGAGAGGTGAAGCCTTAGGGTTAGGTCACAAGACACTTGTCACTTTTGGAAAAGTGACAAGTCAACCAACCCTAAAGTGTTTTTGTCTTTTTACCAAAAAGTAAACTTATCCTAAAAAGGGGGATTTTATCCAAAAGGGATCAAATGAAATATGATTTGACCTCTTAATTACAATGTTTACATGCCAAAATTAAATTATGGGAGACTAAACTATTACAAAAATTCATTTTCATAAAATGACAAAATTTAGTATGCCACATCATCATCAACCTTCGGATTTGTGTCGTGCCAAAGACTCTTTGGTTGCTACCATGTTTTTTAGTTGTATATGAGGTGACTTAGGACAGTTATCGGTCATCCATGGCTTCTGGATTCACCGGGATGAAGCCCCAAGGTGTGGGGAAATTGAAGAGTTTCTTAGGAGGGAAAGGGGCCTTTCGGATTGGTCATTGTATGTAAGGAAATGCCCATTGTTCAGTCACTTTTCAGACCTGACTATACTCCCCCCTTTTCTTCCTATATTTTTCCCTATGAGATGATCGAAGCATGGATTCGATTTAGGCTTGTTTCAATGAAGGGGCCCCTTGGGCCTGAACCTTGAGAGGATTTTACCCTATACCAAATAGCCACAAAAATTATTTTTCTTGTTCCCATGTTGTAGATCTATTCGTTACCTTTCCGTTTCCTTTCATTTGGCGCAAATATGACTCAGGATGAGCAAGATATGGCCCTAGAAAGGTACGTGGGAAGGAGCTAGTCAGGGGACTAATCAGGGAAATATTTACAATTGGGACCAAATTCTAGGTTGAACACCAGAGATTCTTCTATAGTCCTGTATACCTATATCTAAAATGGGTTTTCCTCGTCCGCCCAATTTGGCCTCAAAGGCCCCCAATTAGGCCTCCTTCTAGCAAGTGCTTTTTGGACAAATAATGAGTCCTTGTCGCTATGGGACATGCCACTGAAATTTTGGGATGAATTTGTGGAGTCAAATGTCACGGATGCATTCTTTAATTTTCCTCGGTCATTTTGAATATTCACGAGTGAAATTCCACCTCTGTATGGTGAAATTATGGCATTAAAAAAAGGCCTAGTGACCTTGGGGGGGAATTAAAATTTTTATAATATAGTTTAAATATATAAGATAAAATTTATTAATTTTTTTTAGTTTTGTTATAAATTATTAATAATAATTTTATTATATATTATATATAAAATAAAACTAAAATAAACAAAATAAACAATAAAAAATTAAAATTAAAAAAAAAAAAAAAATTATATATAAAAAAAAATTAAAATTAAAGTTAATTAAAAAAATTTAACACCAATTTTTTAAAACCCCACAGGAGCCCGCATGGTGGCCGAAGGAGCGGAGGTGGTAGCATGTGAGGAAAGGAATGGGAGGGATTCCACGAGTTGTTGCGCGAACTTTGGAGAGGAGTATGGGAGAAGGGGAGAAGGGAGGTGGTGCTAGGTGGAGGTTGTGCACAGGAAGGAGCAGTGGGATAAATGGTACGGGCGCGGAGGAGGTGTATGGGGAATTTGTGGGAGGTGTTGAGATTTGCACAAGAGAAGTGGAGGTGTAGAGTGGGTGCATGCAGAGTGGAGAGGAGGATCTAGCACGGGTCATGGCTTGCGATTGAGCGGAGGGAGAGCACGGGGTTTGGAGAGAGGTGTGGTAGCCCGCGGGGTTTGGAGGAATGAAGGAGGTGGTGCTAGGTGGAATGGAGGAGAGGGAGGTACTGGTGTGCACAAAAGTGGTGGTGGCCGATGGGTGGCCGACCACCCAAAAATCATTTTTTGATTTTTTTAAATTTTGGGTTTTTTAACTATAGGAAAAGGGACAGGAGGTCTTGGGTTCAAAACCCCTCCCCTCCTTTTTCAATTTTCTGACCAATTTCTGGGTTTTTTCAGCAAAGGAAAGCAAGGGTTAGGGGGATCAAATCCAGGGCATGAAAATGGCCATGCACAGTCCTGTATACTCATCCAAACTCAGAAACTTAATTCTCTAAAGAGGCCTAGAGGCTTGGGCCTAGTGTCCAAGAGGGATTTGAATCCCCTCCCCCTTGAATATTTTGCACATGAAATTAAACAAATTCACCCTAGCCAAAAAAAGGAACCAAAAACCAATTTCTCATATGAACCAGCACTAAAACAACCATTCTGAAAGAAGAAATAATGTTTTTTCCATGCAAAACTCCACCATAATTAGCACATTAACGAAACCTCTGGGATATCAACAATAGAGCTAAGGAGGAAGGTTGTACATCATTACCTGGATCTATGTCTGAAATTTCGTGCATGGTTATGGATTGTTTCCCAATGAAGACCTGCACTTGCTACCTGGAATCTCTCCTTTTCCATTGAAGACCTATTACAAAGCTCCCTCTCCCCTTGGCCAAAATGCCAAAATGACTTGAGAGAGGCGAGAGGGAGGGTTTTGTATTTTTTTATTTTTTCAAAAAATTTAATTTCCCCAATTTTGCATGAGGGAGGATGCTGTCCTTCCCTCGATTTTCTAAATTTTCTGTTTTTTTTATTTTTCCACTATTTTTTAATATTTCTCGAAAATTCTGTCAAGTCAAAGTTTAACTTTGACTTTGACTTTTGACCATGCTAACTTAGCCCAAAAAAATGTTGACAAATGAGACGAAGTCGGAAATTGACACAGTGCACATTGTTGGAAAGGTATTGACGAGCCTATTGAGAATATGAAGTCACCAATATAAAATAATTCCATCTCACCCCTCAATTTCAGCCCGAAACAGTTGTCGCATAAAAGGCCTTGACTTGCCGATGGGCCCACATGACACCCAATCTTGCGAAAGGCGCCATATCGCTATACGATATCCAATCGAGGCAAATTAAGTACCTTCGGAAAGGTATCGATGATTTATTCGATGAGGTGTCCATATATTTGTGTGTTGGGGCCATTAATGGTTGATTTATATGTCATGAAACCCCGCTATGCGAGTTGGTTTCCCCCCTTTGCCCGAAATAATTGACAAACTTGTGACAACTCTAACCGGGCCATCTGAGGTTAGAATGTGGAAAATGAGGATCCTTTTGAAATATATTTGGGTCCACTATAGTGTGGAAGCTTTGAATCTCTGATTTAGAACCATTTAACAACAATTTTGTAACCCTGAATCATTGCAACCAATTTGGTGTCCAAAAGTGGTCATGAGCTTGCAAAGGCTCGTTCTCACCAACCGGGGGTCAAAACCAAGCACGGGATATACCGTTGGATAGGTATTGCACTACCCTACACCATGAATAGGTTTTATTTTCCTTTTAAAACATAAATATAAACAGAATCAGACCATGAAGTCGCAACTATTGGTTTTGGCCATTCGGGTGACGCTAACTTTGCGTCCTCCGTAGGGGGTCATACGGACTCAAAATCAGGCCCATGATATCCCATTGGAAATATTGTCCTGATCCCTAAAATATGGAAGCATTTTATTTCCCGAAATGTGACCAGAGTTCATTTTATTCTTTGTGAAAGGACCCCATCCCAACAGGACCCGCCTAGTGACAGGCGAAAGAGGCCAACGATAAAAAATTTGCAAACTACATGCTTAGATCATCAAATATGAACTGAAAATTTTTGTAATGAGGAATTATGATGTGGGAGGGTTTTGTAACCCAAACATTACCCTGGGACAGCCTCCCCTAGGGGGAAAAGAACATGGTCCCATGACAAGTCGACCAAGGTCGGGATGAGCCCATTTGGCTGTCGTTTAAGATGTTGATAGACATAGTGATAATCATGGTTGTTCTAATGCTTCCCATAATGATCCAGAATTGGATCTTGGGACCAAAATGGGTCTAGGAAGCCCTAAAAATAAAAGTTCTCATAATGGATTCAAAATGGAATTTTACGTAGACCTCGTCGATATGAACCCAACACAACTTGAACGGGCTCAAACGAATGTCGTATGCGAAAGATATCGCGGTCTATTCATTTGACCAAATAGGTAAAAAAAATGATGATTGTGCAGTCCGTATAGTGTTGATGTGGCATCTAATGGTATAGGACATCCATACAGGTGACGTGGCAGGTACAGTGGATGTTGACTGAGTAGTCAGACTATGACACATGGCACCACTGCAAGGGTGACATGTGGCAAGGGCCATACAGTGTATGACATGTGGCAGTTGACTGACATGGCAGGTGCACTAACTGGGTAGTGTTTGCTGATGTTGAAGGTGCACTGACTGGGTAGTGTTTGCTGACATGGTTGAATTATCATTGGACATGTAGCGTACAGGTGGGCGAATATCATGGTGCCACATGGCCCAGTCTTGGACTGCCACGTGGCACCCCTCCATTGGTTATCATTTGGGGAAACTTGTATGGGTTCAACGGGAATTGAACCCATGACCTATGGTCTGGATTGGAGCGACTTGGCAGGGTTGAGCTACCAGCCTGCCCTCAGTGGTCCTTGATATATATGGTATGAAGTTTATATTTAAAATTCATTGAATGTCAAATCCGTGGAGAAAAGGGTTGGGGCCTAGCCCCAGCCCCCAACACAAACGATATCACATGACCGTTTCTATGTGACCATACCATATGTTGTGTGTTGGCACATGAATGGTAATAGAGTGTAAGTCCTGATGCTTAACATGTAACCTCCCATATGACCTAGCCTATATATATCATTGATGCGGATTCTGGGGTCAGCGCCCGGTCGGCTGGGCTAGCCTGTCGACCAAGGGCATGACCAAGTGCTAGAGACCAAGGTCCAAACAACTTTTGTGGGTGCATGGTGGTTTATCCTGCAGCCATATGTCCTGGTGCACACGATCAGGAGCTAGAACCAAAGAGGCTATTGCACCCAGTCTAGCGCATGGCCACGTGGAGGGAGCCCATATGCCTAGAAGCACGGATAAAGGGGGTTTCACCCTACATATTTTCCATTTTTTGGTTTTATACCATATATTGTGACTTTAATTAAATTTTTCAGTAGTTTTGTGGGATTTTGGTCATTTTTGGAGGGTCTTGGGCCCTTTTTGAGGCCAGATCTTGGGGAGAAGTTGGGAGGTTGTTACCCACTTCAAATATATATAACCAGAGGTTCTTGAAGCCATATAGGAGCTTCAAAATAGGAAAATGTTGAATAATTGTTGATCCAAAGCCATTTTTATGTAGGGAAGCAATTGAGGAGAGCACCTTTGTGGGCCTTTTCAGGGAGCTTCATTCATCTGATTTCAGTGCCGTCAGTTTTGTTGGGTTCTTGAGATCTGGTAGAACATGACTAAATCAGTTTGTAAGCCATTCAACACTGATATGATGTACTTTTTAATCTTTGAACAAAAATAAGAAAGCCTCACCCACTGAGACAAAGGCCCGAAGACGTAGGCGAGATTGTCGAACTCTGTTATCAACTTCTCTTGTTATGCTTTGTTGTTGTTTTATGATTATTTCCAGATCTGTATATGTTTATATGGCTTCCATGTTTCTTCATCAATTCTTCCTCTTTCATTCAATTCCTAAATGGTAATTTAACTCATGCTTAAAAACTCAACCATTGTCATTAAAAGATATTTTTGGATCACATAATGTGATAGTATGGTTGGGAGAATCATGAATTTGGTATCCATTTGACCTCACTATCCCTCAACTAACCATGGAAGCACTGATCCAACTAAATGAAACAACTTTTAACTAAACTAGATTGTTTCCAACTAACTTAACCTTGTTCTCTGCTACTCTCTAGTGCCTGATAAGTATTTACATACTTAGATCACAACCCTCTGAAGGAATCCAACTGATACTCTTTCAAGGGAAGATTCCATAGTAATTATGACCCCCGCCATTGTCTTTGACTGGAACCATAGCACATTCCAGAGTTTGTGGAGGAACGAAGGTGTAAAACACCATGTTGTGCCCAAAGAAGATTTTTGGGTCAACACTGAGGACGCCACATGGGAGCACAAGGAGAACATGTGGGAGGAGTACCTGCAAAATTTTGAAATATTTGAAGAAATATGAATGTACATATGTATTCAAGGCTCCATTTTGGAAGCCGGATTTCCTATAGCCACATCTCCGAGAGTTCCTATTTGATCTGTATTGAGGCACTAGAAGGAAGTGGTACATCATAAGGGATTGTGGTGCAGAGAAGGGAGTACACTTCCTTGAGTTTTGCAGATTGTAGGGAACAAGAGATTGATGGTCAGAATTTATGCATCAATTGAACTTGTAAGAGTTTCAAGTATTATGATGTAAATTGTATACATGTATACTGGTATGGTGTTGTGCACCAAGGATAGTGAAATTTGTAGTGGGAGGGGAATGTAACATCCATTTTTATAATTCCCATTTAAGATATGTGTAACTAAATATGATGTACACTTGTGGGCCCAAATATGTAGTTTATAAATATTGTATATGATTGTAATAATAATATAAATGTGACATTGGTTGTAGGTGGACATGGATAGAGTAATTAGGGGATAACTTTCCACAAGAGAGTGGAATTTCTAGGAATGTCTAAGAAATGGGTCCTCTGGAAGGGGGGTAAATTATTCATGGGTATTGATTGTAACCCACTTTCCTAAAATTATTGCTTTGAGTAAACCTTCTAATTTCCTTTTGAGTGTATGGCAGACCAATCATTAAATGCATGTAAAATGGGTTGGTGGGAAAAGTCACATCTCATAGTTATAAGAGCATGGGGGTTGAGTACAATCAACCTTGGGGAATGCGAGTCAACTCTCATGGGTAAAACAAAAATTCAAGTGGCCATTGTGGGAAATGTTTGGAGCAACAAGGGAGTGGAGAGAATTAGAGCTTTAAGAAGACCACAGTAGCTTTTTGTGGCATATTGTTGGAGCTCTTATTGCATGAAGAAGTGAGATATTATTCAAAAGAGAGGGAGAATTATGTGTGGCATTTTCCCTTGAATAGTGAGTTGTTCTTCTAGTTTTCTTGGGGAAACTAGCATCCATACAGTCCCCAATAATATAGATTCCTAGCCAACCTTGTGTCGAAATCCTGGAGGGAAGAGGGAAGCCATGAGGGACTATGTGCAGTGAATGGGGATCCCAATTCCCTGGGTTGCATAGGTTGGGGGGAAGAGAGTTGGAGGATTGTGATAGTTTTTAGAAAAACAGTTAGTTGTGGGTGTGAATTGGATGGTGAGAGAGACCTCGTATTTTGTGGAATTGTAGCCCCAAATTAGGGGTGATTTGTTGTTGATATTTGGAGTAGAAAATATATGGTTGGGAGGAACTTCCATACGTTGTATCCAGTTGCTCATTTTTTGTTAAAAGATAAGTTCTTTTATCTCTTTTTATCAATTTTATTCATAGATTTTTATTGTTGTGTATAAAATCATATTTTTAAGAAAATATATGTTGTTGTGTACGAGTATAAGTTGTTTCATTCATATTTTAGAAATGTTGTAGATGCATTTAGTTTTGTTGGTATAAGAAAAAAATTATGGGTTATGAAGTGGGGTCACTACAATCCCAGTCCACATCAATTTTTCCCCATCAATGCACACAACCAAAATAATGGGATCACCTTCTATGTTCAATAGTCCCTCAGGATATCCTACTTCCCTCTAGGGATCTAGCATTGGTTGTCCAAGAAATATCACTGTGAGGATTCTAAGTATTATCATCCATAGATAAATTAACTCGATAACAACCATTATCATTCTAAACAATCACAATTCTCTCGTGATTGATGGATACAGCTTTCCATAACTCGATTACAGTAGGTCTATGATTATTCTAGATTAGGGATTAACTCTCTTAAATTTACCCAATGGAATGAAAATTCAATCTCTCCCAAATTTCCCAACCTAATGGCTACTTGAACTCTCCCAACATTTGATAACTCTAATTATACCATTGAATGATAACTCAAGTAAAATGAAGATTTGAACTATAATGGTAGTTCGAACATAATGGTCACTTGAATTTTCTGGTAATCGAAACCCCCTAATAATTTGAACTCTCGAATAATTCAAATTTCCCCCAAAATACTTTGATGTCTCCCCCAAAAAAATATTGAACTCTCTCTCCCTCACATGGTCAAAAAATGCACAGGTGAAATTACATATGAGTGAGAAACTATGTGTCTTCATGGAATGTACATGTTTATTCTCTTATATAACTAATCCCAAGGATTACCGAATATTAATTAAGAAATTTTAAGGACTTATTCTTATCAATAAATTACTGTTATGCTTCTTTATCCCCCTTGAGCTCCCTATGTCCCCTTTATTTCCCCTCTTGTGGAGTCATAGCACCCCATTATTTTTTCCTTCTCCTTTTTTTCCTCTGATGTATTTTGTATTATCATTCACTACATGATTTTACATATTAAATCATTTGGATTTTATCCATTCATCATATGCATACACTATACTAATATGGGAATCAAAATTGGTCTATTACATTTACCTCCCTCTAGATTTTGCACCATCCTCGGTGCACATCACCACTATATATAATACATTTTACATCAAAATTTCAAAACAAGTGTGGATATGCCTCCCTAATTGCATCCTCCAGATCCCACATTTCTTCTTTAGGGATATAGTGGTTCCATTGGACCTTTACCTTCCCTACTATTTTGTTCCTGAACACGATGACCTTCCTATCTAATATACACAATAGATGTACCTAAAAGTATCCTTTCGGTTCCACCTAAATAAAATCCCAAGAACATAATGCATGCATGTATGCAATATGTCATATTCTATCCAAGATCTCAAATGGACCACAATATTTGGCTTCCAAATTAGAATATCTCCCTAACTTCATTGAAATTTCTTTGGATTCACTTTTAGAAACAGATGCTCCCCAAATTTGAATTCCCCTAGTATTCTACCTTTATCTGGATAACTCTTTTAC
>ML802693.1:108388-126349 GCA_009831015.1 Picea engelmannii | reverse complement strand
AGTCGTTAGATTAGAAAACTCCTCACCTTCCCTCATGAGGTTGATTAAGGCAAGTGGGCGCACCCATTCTTGGGTAAGTTGATGCAGCAACAATCTTGTTGAGAGAGCAAGAGACTCTTGGTGAGATGCCAAGAGCAAGGGAAACTGAAGCATTCTTGTTGAGAGAACAAGAGAGAGCAAGAGAGAGGTCGAGCTGAAGAAAAGAGACAACAACTACAATTTCTGGGAGTATTGGCAAGCATTCCAAGGTTGCCGAATAACATTTAGAGGCACAGAAATTGAGTCTTAGCATAGTTTTGGCACAAATTTCGTGACAGTCCGTACAACATTAATTGTCGTACAGTTGTACGAATTTCTGGTTCAGAAATTGAGGAGCAAAGCTACAGGAATGTCCAGATAAGTTTGTGTAAATATCTAAAGATGAATATGCTGTAAAAGAATTTCTCAGAAGCTCATAAATAATACAAATCCCTCTCTCACTGGTTTTCCCCTTGTGGGTTTTTCCAGGGTCGAAGTTAGACTGAAAATATTTGTGTCTATATTTTCTGAGTTTTGCACATTGCTGATATTTTATTTCTGCATGAAAAATGATGTTCAAAATCCTCATGTTTCAGTTCTGAAATTTATTTCTGTTAAGTTTTTTTTTATATGCTGAAACACAGTGCTGAGTCATATGCTGAAACACCGTTGTGAGTATATGCTAAAACACAAGGCTGTAGTATATGCTGAAACACAGTGCTAAGTCATATGCTGAAACACCGCTGTGAGTATATGCTGGAACACAAGGCTGTAGTAGATGTTGAAACACAGTGCTGAGTCACATGCTGAAACAACGCTGTGAGTAGATGCTGAAACACAATGTTGTAACAGATGCTGAAACACAGTGCTGTAATAGATGTTGAAACACAGTGCTGTAACAGATGCTGAAACACAGTGCTGAGTCATATGCTGAAACACCGCTGTGAGTATATATTGAAACACATGGCTGTAACATATGCTGAAACAGTGCTGAAACTGAGTTTGGTATTTAAATTTGGCTGAAAAATCAGTGAGACTGAAACTGGGTTGGGTTTTGAAAAAATTAACACCCCTCACACTCCTCAACCATTAGAAATACCTCACAAAGCTAATCCTCCACCCTATCTAGAAAGTCTACTTATGAAGAAACCCGAGGTACCTCTAGGACATGAATTAAAATCCGAACTAAGGAATGTATGTGTAAATATTACCCTACTTCAAGCCATTAAACATATTCATATCTATGATAAAATTATAAGGGATCTTTGCCTCAAAAATCCTGGAAGGAAGAGGAAGGAACCTCTTGTCATAAAAGTGGCTGGAAAACTATAAGAATTTATATAAAAAATGCCATCTAAATATAATGATCCAAGAAACCCAATGTTGACTATAGAAATTAATGGTATTTATTTCAAACACCCTTATTGATCTAGGAGCAACAATAAATGTTATGACTATTAATTCTATGCATACACTGCAACTAAATCATTTAAGGCCAACACATACCTTGCTGGAATTTGCAGACAAATTAGTCATCATCCCAACAAGAATCCTAGATAATGTAATGGTTACCTTAGCTTCCTAGGAGTATCCTGTGGACTTCTTAGTAAGTCATTCAAAATCCTCAAAACTTGGGCATCCAGGTGTGGTTGGTCGACCTTGGTTTTCCACTGATGATGCATTTATTAGATGTCGGTCTGGGGAGATGACAATTTCTAATGGAACGCACAGTCAGAAACTTGTTCTCTTTCCTCCTGCCCGACCAACCACTGAAGTTCCAGTATGGATGGAGAATCCATATGGGGAGGATAACTGTGTTTATCTCTTGTTAACACTTGAGCAAGGAAAGGGATTTCAAGAACAAACTGAAGAACATATTTTAAGCCTATTTTTAACCAATGCAGAATGCATTGGGTATCCTCAATCTTTCCTAGAATTCACACATATTTTCAGCCCTGATTTTCATGAGGTTTGGCATCCCTCCATTTCTACATTATTTACTATATCAACAATAAGTGAAGAAGAGAAGTCAAATGTTTGAACTATTGAAATAATTCCTAGGAAATACCTGTGTATAAATTCTAGCCTAGAATCAGATCAACGACAAAAAATGATCTGAATGATCCAAGGACAGTCTGGAGATTTTGCATGGGATTACTCTAATTTGAAAGGAATTCATCATGATACCTGTATACACCATATTTACACCAATGATCAAATCGGACCTTTTAGGCAGCCCCAAAGAAGAATGAACCCAACTTTAAAATACATAGTGAAAGAAGAGCTCCAAAAACTCCTGCATGTCAATTTCATTTACCCTATTTCAGAAATCAAATGGGTGTCTCCATTAGTCATAGTCCCTAATAAAAATGGAAAGTGTTGAATTTGTGTGGACTTCAGGGAGCTGAACAAGGCCACCTATAGAGATTATTTTCCCTTACCTTTCATAGACTAGGTCTTGGACACCTTGTCTAGGAAGAGGTACTTTTCTTTCCTAGATGGGTTTAATGGGTATAATCGGATCCAAATTTCCCCTAAAGATCATGATAAAAACACATTCACTTGTCCATAGGTTACTTATTCTTATAGGGTTCTTCCCTTTGGGTTGTGTAATTCCCCTACCACCGTTCAGAGGGTTGTCCTAGACATTTTTTATGATTTAACCCATGATTGTGTAGAAGTCTATATGGATGACTTCACAGTATATGGGGATGATTTTCAACAAGCATTGGACAATTTGGAAAAAGTATTGATCAGGTGTAAAGAGACTTATCTCTACCTCAACCGTGAAAAATATAGAATGATGCTCAATGAGGGGATTGTCTTGGGTCATCATATTTTCGATATTGGTGTACAGGTAGATCCTTCTAAAATTGACATTATTTCTCAAATCATAATCCATAGCTCACAAAAATAAGTTAGAATCTTCTTGGGGCATGTTGGATATTACAGGAGATTTATTAAAATTTTCACAAATTTGGATGCCCCGCTGTTCAAATTATTAGCAGAGGTTGAATTCCATTGGGATGAGCAATGTCATATTTATTTTGAAATTTTAAAGAAAAATCTTTCCAGTGCCCATGTGTTAAGAGGAATAAATTGGTCTCTTCCCTTTCATATCTGCATTGATGCCTCAAACACCGCTTTGGGAGCCATGTTAGGACAAAGAGAAAACCGACTTCTCTATGCTATCTACTTTGTTAGCAAAAATCTCTCCCCTATTGAAGTAAATTACACTATCACTGAAAATAAATTCTTATTAATGGTTCATGCCATTAATAAATTCACACAATACATAATAGGGTATGAGGTTTTTGTACACATAGACCATTCAAATATTAGGTTTTCAATGAATAAACTTGTGAAAAATGTTAGAGTTACTAGATGGTTTCTACTATTGCAAGAATTCAATATTACTATCATTGACAGACCTGGCAAAGATTAACTTGTTGTTGATTTCCTATCTAGACTCATTCATACAAGTGATAATGCACCAGTGGATGAAAATTTTCCAGATGAAAGTATGTTTGGTATTTCTACTTACATTCCTTGGTATGCAGATGTGGCAAACTATCTTGTAACAGGGAAATTACCCTAGAATTTGTCCCTCCGAGAAAAACAAAGGATTATTTAGCTGAGTGAAAATTATATGTGGCATGATGACTGTCTATACCATACAAGACCTGATTTGGTGATTAAAATATGTGTACGAGAATATGATATGCATGATATCTTCAAATCCTTCCATGATGGCCCATGTGGAGACCATTTTGCTAATAAGAGGAAAACATAAACAATACTACAGATAGGCTACTGTTGGCCAACCATTTCCGGGGATGAAAAGAAATATGTGGCCAATTGTGATGATTTTCAAAGGATGGGAAAACCAATTGCAAGTGATGAGATGCCTCTCCAAGCTCAGGTAGTGATTGAACCATTTGAGAAATGAGATTTGGAATTTGTAGGCCCTATCAACCCCATGTCTAGAACAATAAGGTATATATTGGTTTGTACAGATTATGTGACTAAATGGGTAGAGGATAAATCTTTGTACTCTACAAATGAACAATGAGATGTTGATTTTCTATTCAATTACATCTTTACTCGTTTTGGTGTGCCTCGAGAAAAAGTGACAGAACAAGGAACCCAATTTACCTCCAATTTGGTCAAATCTATTACTGAACAATATCAAATTAAACATAGGAAATCCTCACCTTATCACCCCAAAACAAACAGACAAGTAGAATCAACCAACAAAGTGATAGAGGCTATACTTACCAATATAGTTCAGTTACACCATAAATATTGGGTGGATTGGTTGCTTGAAGCCTTATGGGCCTACAAAACAACTTGGAGAAACACCACAGGCCATACACCTTATGAATTAGTGTATGGGAAGCATGTGTTGCTTCCCATAGCATTTCAAGTAAAAACTTTTAGGACTGTTATGAAATTGGGAATGGATTTGAATGAAGCCCAAAAACAGAGGGTACTACAACTAAATAAACTTGATTAAATCAGACAAGATTCTTTGTAGAGGACTACACTTATTCAAGAACAAAGGACCAAGTGGCATGACAAGTATATTAAGAAGAAATATTTTTAGTATGGTGATTGGGCCCTTTTATATGATAGTAGGTTCAAGAATTTTAATGGTAAATTGTCCACTTGATGGTTGGGACCTTATGAAGTAGAAACAGTTTATGAAAATGTGTTGGCACAGGGGAAGACCCAAGGTTCAATGCTCAAGAGAGCACCAACAGAACCCTAACTACCGACCCTTTCGACAACACCTGCGAAGCAGATGAAGTCTCACCCAAGGTAGAGGCAAGGGTGGTTGCAGGACTCAGATGTCTACAACCTTAGCCGGGACACAAATTTGTGATTAAAACACCCTTACAGAGCACTTAGCAATTATAGTTCATCAGTATTTAACTAGTATCTACTTCGTAGATAAAACCCTAATTACAGAGCATCGCGGTATTCACAGAGTTCTGATGTATTCAAGCACTAATCCCATCAACATAGATTATATCTATCATACATTCACATTATTAAGCTATCATATTAGATTCTTCTAAGCATATATCAGTGCACTAAGCATTTAATCACATAAACAAGAGAACAACCATAAGGCACAAAGAAACCACAACACATGATATACATGGTTCACCTCCACCCTAGGGCTACGCCCACCAACTCTTCTTCTTTATTTCTTTTTGTCAATATTCTACATGCACAGAGCCATGATATATTACTCTACAGAGGACAGGAGATCTGCATGCACTCTGCTCGATCCTCCTTCCTTGAGTTACAACACAAAGCCTCTTCATAGTCTCTTAGAATCACTTGCACTTAGCCTTGCAAATCTCACACAGTATGCACAAAGCATTTACAATCATCGCTTTCACTTAACATAAAACCAAAAAATTCCTCTCCGACCTTCTCTTACATCGCCTAGACTTCTATTTATACATGAAAAATAGGGCCTAAACATGTGTAAACCCATGGGCCAACATCCCCATACCCTTTACATAAGCCCAAAACCCAAAAATCCCTAAAAAGGGGCCGATATTTGACGATCTACGCTTCGACTTGTGTTCCGACTTCGACATCCTATCGAAGTCCCAAAAGTAGGTCAAACATGACCAAGGATCCTAATAAATTGGTCAAGGGCCAACAGGCCCCCAAAACTCACCTGTGACTCGTCCTGAGTCACTCTGGTCTGGGTAGCTCTGCTTCAAAAGCCTTGAGCTTGGATCGAGATGCTTCGACATATTGATGTGCCATGGCCTCTTGCTTGACGAACTCTTGGATAACTTATTCATTGACAGGTCCCTCTAAGTGTTGTTCAACTGCAGTGACGACTTGCTCCAGTTCTTCTCCTCGGCCTTCAATCTCTGCGAATAGTTGACAAGCCTCATCCTGTGTTGGTTGGAGCCTTTGAGTCACTTCCATGACTTTGCTCTGAATGGTGTGGACCTGTTGTTGAGAAGTGAGTTGTTATTGGGATCACGTCATCCTCTCAACGACTGATAAGGGATTCAATTGTGCCTATACTGCTTCTTCTTGCTGCTTTACCTCCTGGAGATGACTCCAGTGCCTTCAGTTCAATATCCTCAGTGAGTCGCTCATAATTCTGATCACTGCGATCACTTAGTTGTTTACATTCCATGGAAAGGGCCTTGATCCTATCAACTGCACTTCGAGTAGTTTCTTCTCTTTGATCGCGCACATCCTGCGGAGTGCTGGGTACTCTTCATAGCTCTAAGTCTGTTATTCTTTGTTGAAGTTGCTGGATAGCTTCCACGAGCTGCGCTACTTGATGCTCCACTCAGTCTTCTGCCTTTGTCTCTAAGCCCATCATAGAGCAAAGTGCTCTGTCGACTGCTTCTTTGACTCCAAGCTGCTCTACGAGAAACTGATATTTTTCTTGCTTGACCTGCACCCTCTCTTCTTCAAAATTGGCTTGAAGGTCATCCTTCTCCTTTTGTGTGACCCAACGCTGCTCTACCATTTATTCTTGGGCTTGTTTCAGGGTCGTTGTGGCCTGGTATTTCTCATCTTGTGCTCAACAAAGGTGATATTCGGTCACATCAGCTAGTCTGCAAAGTTGGTCAGGCTTATCTCCCAACTCTAGTTCTTTTGATGGCAAGGGTGTAGTGGATACTGTGCGGCTAGATTGAAGGGCCTTTTGTACCCCTATGAGTTCAACCTTTATCCTTTTGTACATCTCCTCCTGCTTGGCTTCATGTTTTTGCAAGATGTCCTGCGAGGCATCTACTACAACTGCGATGATGAAGTCGAAGTCATATACAGTGAGCACAATCTCCATTTTAGTTAAGGTGGATCTGGATTTATTTCGGTAAGTGGGTTTCATGGGGGAAACCTTACTTTTCTTCAAGGGATCAACCTCATCAACAGGATCCCTAGGCGGTGTTACTTCGCCCTGCTTCTACTGATCTTATTTTCCGTTGGTATCTTCTTGATCTAATTCATCATCACCCCCTCGGCCAGGTGATACTAAAGCAGTTTCTTCCGATGCGCTGCTCAAGTTTTGTACCTCTTCAGTCTTCTTCCTTCTGCTGGGTCCAGGAGTATCCTTTGCTTCATGAGTGGTCTTAGGGTTGCCGATTAGTTCAGGGTCTGACATTTCTACGGGGTTAGTGGGGATGAGGAGCTTTACAGACCAGTCCTTGGTTATCTCTTCGAGGTCCTCCTCTGTGATCTTTTAGTATGAATGAAGCTCTTCTTTATTCTCATCTGCATGCACGGTGATATTAATTAAGTGTCGATCTATGCAAAACTTCATGAGGGGCTGAAACCGATGCAAGGTGTTTGGTGTTATGCGAGGGATAGCTTCAATAACCCTCTTCAGTTGGAGATAATATTTATGAAAGACCGCGTTGGACTGCCACTATTTTCCCATATCGCTTGAGTACCAAAGTGTGGTGAACTTTGCAGTGAGTGGCTCGAATGGCTCAATGTCCAAGAAGGTCTCACCTTCCGGCATCTCCCAAGCAGTAAATGCAATGATGATCAGGAGCCAGCTAAAGTGGAACTCATAGCCCTGATCTTGAGCTTGACGACAGTCTAATTCCAGCTGGTTGACCAAGTACTTCACCCAATTCATCTGGAGTCCTTATACACATTTCCCGGTGCGGTCAACAATGAATCCTATGACCTGTGTAGGTATTTTCTTTCTCACAAGATTTCCCATGATCAACTGGCAGGCCAGGTGCATTGCGCCATTCTGGATGGAAGCTACCTTGTAGCCTCGCATTCCCTTTTCTACATTTCCATATGTGTCTTTGATCTTGTGTGCTAATGCACGATTTGTAGCCTTCCCTGGGTAGAAGTCTTGCGGGTCGGGTCCCTACATGCTCAATTCGGTGATCCTATGGATCAACATCAGATCGACTGTGATGTGTTAGTCTAGCCATAGGTAGCTGCCATGGTAACATGAGAGTAGGAGATTAACACACGCATTAACCTCCTGGTGCCTTCCAAAGTGTGGAATATTCATTACATTGAAGAGGGTGGACTGCGTGAGGTTCATAGTCCATGGCTGGGGGATTATTTTTGAGTTCTTCCCCTTTGTCCTGGTTAAGTATTTGTAAGGAGAAAGAATACTATGGTTCTTGTGGTCTCCTAGGTTGAAGTCATTGAACTTCAATGTTGCGATCTTATCCTTCTGTGTTCTAACTACATGTATCCCCTTCGAGAGGTATGCAGTAACCATGGTGTAATCAAAGTCTCTCGGGACACTGTCACGGCTCACCGCGCCGGCCAGAGGCCGGATGTAGTCGAGTAATATGGTCAGGATTAGCTTCTAATTTGCCAAGTCATCTTGGTGCTTGGTTATTTTCTTTGCTGCAGGTCGGGATGGTCTGGATCTGCGAGCAGTCGATAAAGAGGCTTGCACTCCTCTCGTTGAGGAAGCTTGAATACCCGCGGACATCACTTTCTCAACCATGAGGTCAATCAGAACTTCTTCCACAATTTTCTCTGTGTCGCTGATCTCGTCCAACATGCACACTTAGATCGGATAACTCATATGGATGAATGAGTGCTCAAAGCAATAGAACTGGTGTCGATATTACTAAACATGGCATGGTAAAAATGAGTTGGCTAGGATACAATTCACAAAAGTGTTCTTGGTACAACAATCAATGGAATAAGTAGACACTAGGTAAGGAATATCTCCAACAGATGGGAGGCCTTCATCAATGCGGTTTTGTCTATTGTGGCACGGTCCCAATGGTCTGATGGTGAGATTTCGAGCCATAACTGATGTTCTAACCATTCGATGCATCAGGATAACAGTTATTATACTCTCAACGACTATATTTATTCATCGTGGAGAAGTGTCAGGTTGCACTGTTCTGATATCTCGACGAAGTTCCATTTTTGCAAACCTTCCTTTTGTGAAGTCCCTTCTGGAACCTTCTGCAACTTTTCTATCTTTTCTCTCTTCTTACTGAGCTTTCTAGCCTTCTTCCCTGTAATATTTATCTCGGTATTCCTCTTTCCATTCTGATTCTTATCTCCTTTTAGCATAGTAACTTTGCATTGTTGATGGTCTTTCGTAGGGTTTAAGGACAATACTTCTTCTCTGTTTGGAGTAGGTTCTCTACTCTTCTGTGAGTCTTCTTGTGTTGTTTCCACTTCAATATCCAAGTTTCTGGTTTTGAACACCTTTGATCTGTTCTCTCATTCTTCAATCAAGTGCACTATCTGCCTAGTCATGAAATATTTTAATTCTTGATTCTTTTGTCCTAAGACTTCCTCTTCTTTTCTTCTAGCCTGATTTTTCTTAATCCAAGTTTTTCCTATTACTATAGAAAATGGGGCGTTGTTCTCAATAAATTTAACAACCTCAAAATATTCTTCTGTCGAAGTTCCATGAGCATTCATAGATATCTGGTTGAGTCTTCCACATAGGGTTATCAACTTTCCTCTAAATAATCCTATTCTTCCTAATGAAGGAATCATAGCAGGCTTTCCTAAAATTTCCCAAGTTCTTTCTGTCATAATATTCACCTGTGTTTCCTCATTCAGAACACAGTCAATGTCGAAGTCTCCTATTCTTGTTTCTATGCATTCTTTTTCTTTGAATCTCTCTGATAAGTTGATATTTTTGTGATCATTCAAGGTTTCTTTCATATGTATCAATACATTCTCTAATTCTTTCTGGGTTTCTTCCATAATCTCAGTTTCTTGATTTTTCTCAAGGTTTTCTTGTCTCAAATTCATTCTTTCAACCTTAGCAATCATTCTAGGGAAATCCAAAACTTCATGGTCCATAGCTTGACAACAAAGAAAAATAGGTATTCTACCAGGGAATTCCTTAGTAATATGTCTTGGTCTTATGCAACTATAGAAAAGAGTTAATCCTCTCTTTCTCTTTAACGATCCCCAACCTTTCCTGTACTGGGAACTAGGATCATAGTAGCTATCCTTCAAAAAATTCTTTCTAGGTTCTTGCATCCATTTATTAGTCCAAACATTCTTTTTATGCATAGGAATAACATATCTTTTATTATTTCTATCATATCTACTCATATCAAACCTTATTTCATATAGCTATGATCTACTTTTCAAACTAAGACAAAATTTATCAAACATACCTAGATCCATTCTTTTGAAGCAAAAATTTCCACTTATCTTACCTTTTCAATGAAATTTTTTCATTGTTCTTACCTTTATCAGAGAACAAAGATTTAAGATCTTACCTCTTTAACTAAAACTTATTACTTTAATTTTATCAGAGCACAAAGATTTCAGGTCTTACCTCTTTTCTTCATATCTGACTTTTCTTCTTGGAACAAAGCTTTGCAGGTCAAGTAGAATACTGCACACTAGGAAAATAGATCTATGCATGAAGATTTCTTTTTTCTGTAATTCCCAGAAATCACAGTTTCAGGTCCCAACAATGGAACCATTTGTTGGCACAGGGGAGGACCCAGGGTTCAACGCTGAAGAGTGCACCAACAAAACCCTAACTACCGGCCCTTTCGGCAACACCTACAAAGTAGATGAAGTCTCACCCGAGGTAGAGGAAGGGGTGGTTGAAAGACTCAGATGTTTGTAACCTTAGCTGGGACACAGATCTATGATTACAACACCTTTACAGAGCACTTAGTAGTTACAGTTCATTAGTATTTAACCAGTATCTACTTCGTAGATAAAACCCTAATTACATAGAATCGTAGTATTCACACAGATCCAATATATTCAAGCACTAAGCACATCAACATAGATTAGATATAGCATACATTCACATTATTAAGCTATCATATTAGATTATTCTAAGAATATATCAGTGCACTAAGAATTTAATCACATAAACAAGAGAACAACCATAAAGCACAAAGAAACCACAACATAGGATATATGTGGTTCACCCCCACCCTGGGGCTACGTCCACCAACTCTTCTTATTTATTTATTTATATCAATATTCTACATGCACAGAGCCATGATATCTTACTCCGCAGGGGACAAGAGATATGTGCACACTCCGCTAGATCCTCCTTCCCTGAGTTACAACACAAAGCCTCTTCTCAGTCTCTTACAATCACTTGCACTTAGCCTTGCAAATCTCACACTGTATGCACAAAGCATTTACAATCATCTCTTGCACTTATCGTAGCACCAAAAACCTCCTCTCTGACCTTCTCTTACATCGCCTAGACTTCTATTTATACATTAAAAATAGGGCCTAAACATGGGTAAACCCATGGGCCGACATCCCCATACCCTTTACATAAGCCCAAAACCCAAAAATCCCTAAAAAGGGGCCAAGATCATGCAATATCCGCTTTGACTTGCGCTCCTCCTTCGACAGCCTATCGAAGTCCCAAAAATAGGTCATACATGACCAAGGATCCTTAAAACTTGGTCAAGGGCCAACACAATGGTTCAGTGAAGATAAAGACTATTGATGAAGATTAGATTTCCTTTGTTGCGAATGGGCATCGATTTAAAGTCTATCATAAGCCTCTATGTAAACAGGATTTTACCAAACAAGTTATTTGGAATTCAAAAATGCAATTAGTAGGAAAGAGGAGTTCTCCTCCTATTGAACCACCACTGTAATTTTCGTTGTGTGTTTTGGTTTAATTTTGTACATACATGTATATATAGGTGCTTCTTAGATAGTGATTCTTTTGTGGTGTTACTAACAAAGGCATAAGGTAATTATGTTCTCATGTAGATAAGCAATAAAGAGGATGTTTTCCAGAGGTGAGTTTATTCCTTTATGCAACCCTAGTATATTACTCATGGGAAAAGAGACAAACTGAGTTTTCCTTAATTTTTTCATACTCCTAAAAATTGAAAACACCGGGGAGCACTAACTAAACTAGATCGAGAAAAATCCATGGGACAATATAAGGAGTTTTCTTTAAGTTTTTCAGACTCCTAAAAATTGAAAACACTGAAGAGCACTAACTGACCCATGCTCGAGAAAAATCCACAAGATAGTATAAAGAGTTTTCTTTAAGTTTTTCAGACTCTTAAAAATTGAAAATACTGGTGAGCATTAACTGATCTGGGCTCGAGAAAAATCCACATGAAAGTAATAGTTAGGATCTTGTTTTCAATAAAATGGGAGTGGAAATGAAAAAAGTGGTTTGTTTGGTTCCAAAAAGAGGAGGTTATGCACCTTTAAAGGGGGGTGTCTAGCTGCAATTTTCTTCTTGTTACAAATCTTGGAGCCCAGTCATTGAATTATTTTTCCTCATTTTTTTACTCCCGCTACAATTTCATAGTTTCGGTACTAGTGTGTTGTTTGTTGTAGCAGAATAAATTCACATGTTCTCCTCCATAGGAAGTAGCAGATGCCACTAATCACTACAAAATGAAGCCTACAAATTTCTAGTCTATAGAATACGCCACCGGGTACCTTATCAAATTTTCATTGGGTACCCCAATAAAATCTTTGTGTTTTTTCAGTACTAGATAACATCTCTGTGTTGTTCCGGTACTGCAAATATTTTCCTCCATGTTCATCCGGTATTGGAAAAGTATTTGTACTGTACCGGTACTGCAACAGTATTCACCTCTGTGTTCATCCGGTACTGAAAAAACTCTGCATTGTTCTGGTACTGAAAAATATCTTCTATATTGGTCCGGTACTAAACGATAGTGTTGTGGTGATCCATTATTAAATTTGTACCCTGATATTGACAAAGAGGATTTTGGTAACATTGTTCTTGATATAGCTTCAATGATTCGAATACATTCCAAGGTAAAGTAGAGGTATGGACTCAATGCTTTTTCCTTTTTATTAAAAATCATATGAGTTTTGCATTTTACATATGTTTACCCTCATATTCCCTTGTTATTTTGGAATCACTAAACCTCCATATCATTATTTTCTGAAGTTCTTCATGATTCCCCTAGTTTTGAAATCAATGCTAATGTAAAAGACTCTCTTCATAAGGTGATCATCCAGTCTGACATATCTTGTCAAAAATTCCCATTTGTATGATGAAAAAACTATGATTACACCACTTCTTATGAACTCATGTTTTTTAAATTTACGACTTCAAAAGTTACATAATGATGAGTTTTGGCCACATTCATTGTAATCATTGTAGAAACTGGTAAGAAAGGGATGTGATGCTACTTGTGGGTATGATCATCACCTTATCCATGAACACGATATTGATGCATGATTTCTTACCTCTTCCTTACCTCACTATCATTTAAAAGAATTGACTGTTGTCCTCTCGATTTCATTATATACGCTCTTCTGGATGGCTCTGCCATCCAGATGAGTGTTAATTAAACATTTTTTATGTTATACACCACTCGATCCACTCCGCCATCCAGAAGAGCGTTAATTAAACATTTTTTATGTTATACACCACTCGATCCACTCCTACTATCTAGTTACTATGCCTTCATCACCCTTTTCTTATAAGTGTTACATTCAGTACCAAACCCCTGCCTAAGTTTTGTTGCCTATATTTTTTTTAAAAACCCATTTTTTAAGCCGACATAGGGGTTGACAGGCACGAACCAGTGTTTTATATGCACAGAGAGACAAAGGAGTATCAATATCGCAAATAAAAATTTGAAAAGGTTGGTTGGGTTCCCTTCTTTGAAAAATTTAGAGGAGATCGTGATGGAGTATCTCGTGCCTTCGTCTAAAGTTATGATGGGGAGAGTGTCCAGTTGGGGGATCTGAAACTAACAATTACTGAAGCTACCATAGTTGAGGAGATTGATTTGCCTTCCACTGGAGAGAAGTATTTCAAAGGAATCATTGTGGATAGAGCCATCTATAAAAAATTCTTGAAACTCGAGCACCTGGAACCATATTGGACAAAAGGTATCTCCAGAGGCTGGATCAAAGAGGAATATTGCACAATGATTTTCTTCTTGCAAAATTTTTTAACTTGCGAAGGGAGGTATGCAATAACCTTTCTTTATCATTTAAGGATTTTATTTCATTTTGAAGGAGGCCCATACATAGAATTTCCACATTTCCCATGGATGAGTCTGAGCGAGATGGTGAGGGGTGTTAAGTATTCATCCAAGAAACCTGAAACTAGTCTTTATCACCATGGGCTGATGAAACTCTTAGTTGTTCATGAATTAAGAAAACATGACATTAGTTAGAAGAAATTATTAACAAAAAACTTTTCTCACGAGACTTATAAGTCTGTAGAAGGGAGTGTAACAGGGGAACATAGTAAATAATCATATAGAAAGAAGGGAGATAATAGAAAGAAAAGACATAAATTTAGTAAAAAAATGGATCTTGTTGGCCCTAGCTCACCAAAATATGTAAGTAAATTTAATCAAGAGAATACAACAATTTTAGAAGAACAACATGCACCTGTGGTGGCACAGTCATCCAATATCAAGAACATTCAACCAGACTTTCCCACGAAAAGTAAACTCAAATCAATACGAAAAGTAGGAAGAAACAAAGGTTTGGGAATGATGATGGGAAATTTGCAGACACTATCCCCAAGGTAATTGTTGAATTATCTCATGAGTAGGTTGGGGAAATTACAGAAAGTATTCCAGAAGGAGTTCTTGAAATACCTTAGGAACAAGGTTGGGAAATTGCAGAGAATGCTCTAGAAGTGATTGTTGAAATTCCTAAAGAAAAAGGTGGAGAAGCATAAAATACTCCCTAATTTAGATTCAAATGCAATAAGAAATGAAAAGAGAATGAAGGTAGTAATCTAGCACAATCCTCTAGCAGGAAGACCAAGAGTACAACAGATAAACAAGTTCCAGTCCCTACATCCAAGCCCTCTAGCAGGAAGACTAGGAGTACACCAGAGGAACACATTCCAGTCTCTACATCCAAGCCCTCTAGTAAGAAGACTAGGAGTACACCAGAGGAACAAGTTCAATCCCCTACATACAAGCCCTCTGATATAAAGAAAAGGAGTATAAAAAAAGAAAAAATTCCAATCTCTCCACCTAATCCCTCTAGAGTAAAAGTGAAGAAGGAACAGGAAAAGAAAAGTCTAGTACCCAGTTCTGAGCCTAAAACGAAGAGGAGGATATTGTTTAAAGAGGAAATTATTTTTCATATGAGCACACTCGAGGAAGTATCAGGTACAGGAAAAAGAACCACTCAGAGTATGGTTAAGCAGGGGCCAATTCTTCATGCCCTTCCTTTATAGAAGATCTGATGGACATCCCAACTTAACCATAGAAAGATGAAATGTATGTAGCGACTATTAGTGAAGAAGAGGAATTAGTGACATAAACACTAAAGGCTTGAATTTTGGAACGTGATTTTTCTCAATGTGTTCAAGGCATTATGTTGGTTCGAACATTCTTTGTTCATTGGAAGACACAATACATTTCATCACTCATGCACTTCGTTTCATGAGGATGAAATTGTTTCCCTAAGAATCGATATATCATCCAATTGTAATAATTGTATGAATATTTGATGTTATATTGATACTTTGGTTTTAATGAATGCTTCTCTTTAAAATATAGAGCCTCGTAGATGATAGCGGATAGAGATAAATAAAGTAAAGCACAATTATGCTGTAAGTTTTTCGTTGGAACAACTGTGAATTGTATCTCCATTTTTATGAAGCAATGATATAATTTCTATTATATATTATATGTTTTTGTTTACACCTTCTCTACTGTAAGTTATCTTAAGAGATACCTTTTTGGTATGCCAAAGGCCCACCGACCCAACTAAGGTAAGTATCTTTGTAATTAATTGTGAATATGATTTTGATTTCCTATGTGTGTGTGTGAACATTTTCATATTTTGATTACAACATTTAATCCCTTCTCTGATATGTTTCAGTGATGCATTTGGTAGCAGGTCTTTTGGATGTATGGTAATTTTGAATAAGAGAGATTTTTGTATATGAGATCTCTGAGTAATGGTTTGGCATCTTTGTGTGAGTGTGCGAGGAAAATTATTTACTTTAAGTGCTTTAATGTTCTATCTAGACAAATGTTATAGTGTTATTTCCATTCTGCATATCTAAGAATGATTTGGATCTCTATCTTTAACTATACATGAACCTGTAATGGAGAATCCTACCATACTCAAATTTCTTTCCTAGAATTAATGAGGTTTCACTTTTCATATACAGGTACAATTAATACCTTCATCTCTCACATACATGCACTTACAATGGAGTGTTTATACTTTGCCTGATAGTTCTTTTAGCTCAGTTAAGTTTCTAGAATGTTAATGAGTGATTGTGTGGTTGTTACAAGAGATAGAATAATATCCCATCTCTATATCTCATGAGCCAACAATGAGCAAGATCTATCCCCTGAATAAGAATTATGAATTATACATTTGTTGATCAATTTTTATTTCTGGATTTTTAATTGTATGTGTGGAGTGTTATTTGAAAAGTGTGAAACAAAGTGTTTAGTTTCATAAGTAGTTTTCTTACATAGACTATACTCAACAAACATAGACAATTATATGTTATCAGTAGATACAATACATCAACTCTATTGATTGTGAAACCATATTGACATATTAAATGATTGCAATTTATTGAACATATAATTGTACCAACATTCCTTACACTCGTGCCTAGGAAAATATTTGTCATCACAATTATAACAAAGGCCTTTGAGTTGGAGTTCAACCATTTCTTCCTTGGTCAATTTCTAGATATTTAGTGGAGTAGAAAGAGGAGTGGGAGTGACTGGTTTAGTGCAAGGAATAAAGGAGGGTTTTCGGTTTTGAGGAGAGTCAACCTGTTGTGCTTCCTTAACTCTTTTAGTAGCATCCACCCAACTCTGAGATCGAACCATGAGGACATGGGCACAAATATCATCCTTGAGGCCACTGATAAAACATTCTCAGAAAAAATCATCAGACATGCCCTTTGTATGGAAAGCCAATCTCTCAAAACTGACTATAAAGTCTTCCACTGTGCCAGATTGTTTCAACTTTTTCAAACAGTTTAAGTGGTTGGTTTCAGTGTCAAAGCATTCATAAATCTCTTCCACAAATGTTTTCCAAGCCACATACCCTTGGCAGGCATTCTCCATTTCCACCATTGCCAACATTCTTGATCTAGATGGAGACCACCATACTGGAGTTTGGCCAACTCATATGTAATGCCATACAAAGATAAATAATGTTCCATTTGAGTTACCCAACCAGTGGGATCCGAGCCATCAAATTTGGTCACATCCACAAGAGGAAGGCATAGCTCATGTTGAAAGTGATGGGGCTGAAAATTCTGGGAATGAGAGGAAGTTTCACCTTCGATTTGCAAAGGTGGGTCAGATGAGGGAAGATATGTAGGGATATGCATCTTGACGCAAATCATCGTAGTGAAGGAGAAAAACTATTTATTGAAGGATTCAAGATGGGTAGCAAGGTATTTTTTGAGGTCTTGTTTGAGCTTAAAGACGTTGGAATACGTATCTACCCTGAAATAAAAAATTTAACCCACAATGTTTTGCTAAGGAAGGTGCTTTGATACCACTTGTAATATTCCAGATATAAAATAGTATGCAAAACATAAATAATTATCTAGAAATGGTAGATAAATAGTGATATAACCAGAACAACACCACAATAATACCAAAATAATACCATAATAACACTAGAACGAGCACTTTGATTACTGAGATCAATATTCACTTACCTCTTTGAGGGGGAAACCTCCATTACATGGAAATATATTGACCTTTATTACATAGAAATATATTATTCTACCTATGTGATGGGTTAGGTCCCTAACAAGTTGGACAACTCTACAATACTTCTAGGGCAGATATGGCACATGGGGATTGAGCAAGATTCTCCATTATACTATAGTGTTGGGCTGATCGAGTGTTAGGGTTATGTTTCATTCGACAAAGTACCCCTTTTGGAGGGAGAAAAGTGGGTTCTATACCTGGTTTCTTGAGAGTGAGAGGGCCATTGGGTGGGGTTGGGACAAGAGGATATTTTGATGGA
>ML802693.1:81091-95246 GCA_009831015.1 Picea engelmannii | reverse complement strand
GAGCCTCATTGTAACCATCTTCTTGCAAATGCGAGTAGCCGTCACATCTCTTCTCAGAGATAAGATGCCACCATTCTAGCGAGTCTTTCACTCTGTATTTTTACAGTCTCTGTACATTTCTTTCATTAATAGAAATCGTGTATTAATGTATCTCTATGTTTATGGTTGCATCTCTGATATATTTCTGTTATATTACTGGATATACGCGATATCTCTGTGCATTTCTTTATTATATCTCCGCTCTCATTTCGTGCCGAAAATAATCCAGATCAACTCAACCCAAATTATTCTTTATTTCATTTGATAAATGTATAAAGCCCTTGTTTCCAGCATATACATATATTTTTTAGTCATCATCCCCGATGGCCTTCTTTTACCTGGAAAAGAAAACCAAGTCGCCCTTGGTTGGGGAATCCACCCTTTTTTTCATATCGCCATCGTTGACAGCCCCCAAGTATCCCAACTGCATGTAAACACGATCTTTGAGTTTTCCCACTTTTTTCAGCCGCTAGGATAGTTTAACCCCATGTCTAGTTGTCCCCTTGACACTAGATCTAGTTTTACGATTGTTGTCAATCAACCTTCAACACCCCAACCAAGGGAAGTCTTGAGTCCCATAGTGTCTTGATTTTGTCCATGTTAACCATCAGTACTTGATATCACCTATTACTTAGTGGATTTCGAGAATCCCTTTTGCTTCTTGGCGTCGTGTCTCCCTTCCTATTGACATCAACATAGTTTCCATAGGGGCGACAATATATTGACTCCCATTACCTTTTCAATGAGGAGACTCGGATGGAATAGAGAGATTCATCATAGTTTTTGATTCTGTTGACCTCCATAACATTCATCTTCAACAAACTCTCATGTTAAGGTGGGTATTACTATGCGACAATTGCATTTTTTTTTACCAATCGAAGACCTCTAAATTTGATAAGCCAACAATGCCTACGTGTCATCGACACTTCTTACTGCTGTCCACTACCTGATTCAGAGCCAGTTCACCATTTAGAACCATCATTTGTCATTATCAATAACCCCCGAGGGTGCTACAACTATCTACATCCTCATACACCTTCATTTATAGTCCCGCATTTTAGTTTCATGACACAATCATGGGGCATGCCTGCCTCGTTTGTATATATATTTTATTTTTCCTCAAGAAAGGTTTGGTTCCCACAACTTTCCCTCTCCCTCTGGCATATCACTCTTTCAATTCCTCTCTTCACTCTTCCTTACAATGGAACTCTCAGCAAAACAAACATTGATGTATTTTGGCTATATATATGCTCCTAACCTCACACATCAGGGGGCATCTTTTATAGCGGAAAAATCATCTGCAGCATTACAAACAACAGTTGAAGAAAGACATCAATTCTATCAACAATCAGTACACCTAAAACATCAAAATCCATCAAAAAGGCATAAAAATATATACTTGGTTCATAAATGAAAGTGAAGAAATTCACCAAAGGAAGTGCGCACACTGTGCGTAGAATGTGTGGGCTAACACAACCTTAAGCGCGCACTGTGTGCAGAATGCACAAGATGTGTGTCTGTCTACGAGAAAACCTGTGCACTTCTCATGAACGACGCATTTATGAATATTTTTGGCCTCTCAATCACTTCCAGTCCCACTTCCAACACGATTTGACACTCAGATCTGAGAGAAATATAGCTTGGAGGTTGGTCAAGGGCTAGGAAGGGCCCTAAAAGGCCCCGTGTTCACATCATGAACAAGTTATATCTTGACATGAATGGACACTATAAATATATTCCATGGGTGTTGTTAGCACTTGGTAAATTTCCTAGAGGTGGAACGCAGAAGAAATCTACAAAGGTAACTTTATCCAACCACTTTTGAAGCTGGGATCTAGCCCTTCCAATTTCAGAGAGGGATCTCTCTATTTGATTTAGCTATGTTTCCAATTTTAAATATTAGTCTAGGTAAAGAAATATGTCGGTTTAGTTGTCAAGGTGTTTTTTCGAATTGGTTGAAACAGTCTACACATCCATTGGGCTATGGGGTCTGTGTTTTAATAAAATATGAAATACAAACCAGAAACGCAAAGGGAAAACTTTCACAGGGCAAGATAATATAATCAATGGATCTTTTAGTAGTTTAAATGATGAACAACAGAAAAGATGAGAAAGATAATTTCAACGAAGAAGCAGTTAAGAATTTCTTTATTGAAATACCAGAAGATAAAACACTAAAATCCTTTCGAGTTAGAAACAGGGTATACGAGATAAATCCTGCAACATTCGTTACTCTTAAAGATTAGATTCAGAAGACAAAATGATGACAAAGTGAGAATGACATTCAACTAAGAGAGAAAAAATTCACCAGTGAATACACGCAAGAATCCTGTAAAAGTGCCTCCTTTTTATTAATGGACGATCTCTTCAAAAACGTTACAGTCTGATAGCGTCAGGGTGTGAAGATCAACAACCCTCGATACTTCGAAAGATGAAGTATTTATAACTCAAATTACAAACGTTCCTGTCATTAATGACAAAGACGTGCTAAATCTATTTTTAGCCTAACTAAATTAACAAATTTCCTAAATCTAGGAACTGCTTGATGAGGTGGTGCAACTGCACGTTGATTTCGGGGTGGACCGTTGATGAAGTCTCTGCATGACTTCATCTGGCTGGATAGCTGACTGGACTGGGACATCTCATCTTCTAGTCGATTAGATCACAAAGTTCCTCCCATCTGAGATGATTGGGCACATTGACTTTGAGAAGTCTTTGATACACTTCGTCCATTTCTGTGTACTTGGCGAATGTAGGCTTGGTGAGGAAGATGTATCGAATCTCGTGTTGGATGTTGATGTCCCACTGGAGGGCATCCAAGAATGCCTTGCCAGTGACGCTCCCTTGTATGCCTGCAAAATTTGAACTATCCTTATCCACTTCATCTAATCTCTTCTTGTAGTCTGGGAGTGTCATCAATTTATCATTGATCACTTTCAGACCAGGAAGACCTTTCTTCTAGAGAGATTCAATCTTACTGAAGAATCTCTGTACCCCCAGGTCCATGGCCTAAACCTTTTCTTCCAGTTGAAGCATTAATCCCCTCTTGGTCAAAACCCTTTTGACCTCAAGGATGGTCTTTGTTCTGTCTTCAATCTTCAGCTCTTCCAGCTCTCCCCTGGTCTTAGAATTGAGGAACTTGATGATCTCATTTGCCTGTGTTGGCATGTCTCCCAATTCTACTCTGATCTTCTCGATGGCCTGTTTGCTTCTCAGCACCAACTCATTCTGCTCCATGAGCAGCTTGAGAATTTCATCCTTCTCGCCTTCTTTCTCTGCTATCTCCTTCGCCTGTGAGTCCTTTTTGGGTGGGAGCTTCAGTTTTTTCCTCAAGGAGGCAATGTCAGCATTTTTCTTCTTTATCATTTCCTCCACTGCTTTGACGTTCGAAGGGTCATAGACGATCTTGAGGATCAACTCCTCTAAAGTTTTGATTCTATTGTCCTTTTCAAAGGACGATATCTTATCCATCTTTAATTGTGTTTGAACATTGTTGAGGGACACTTGGAATTTCGACGTAGAAGTAGAAGCATGTGCCAGAGTGTAGAAAACCATTTCCCCTGTCTGCTTGTGCAGATCCATCTGATCGGCTGGGTGCACGTCCTTCGTCTAGAATTCGAAGGTGGCCCTCTTATAGTCGGTGATCACCACCTTGGGATCAGGCACCTATCCCCAGAGGAAGGCCATGTACATTATTCCTTTCTCTATGTCAAATGCAGATAGCAGCCTATGCTACACTGTCGACGTCTGCTTCCAGAACTTAGTGCAAGTACTACTGGTAAGGGTCTGGTTCTTTTTCTTGATCAGCTCGTACTTCTCGAAAATGCTCAGCTTGGGCCCAGTCTTGCCTGAGTGAGTGTTCAATGGGGAGTCTGAGGATTTCTTCGGCAATGCTGGGGTGATGTCCTTATGGAGGCTCGACCCGAAGGGTGGAATAACAGACTTGGTCACTGTGGTAAGCGGGGCCTCTTTTTCCCCGGTCGAGCCAGGGACTGAGGAAGTCTTAGGCCTCTTAGTATGTAGCTGGAATTCCTCGAAAGATACCTCAGTGATAGGCGGAGATAAATCCTACCTCATCCTCTTCTCTTTTGGGACCCGTGGCGTGGTTGTTGGTGGCACAGTGGTCGGGGGAACCTGCTGTTCCACTTCGACCAATGTGTTGGGCTCCCACACTGTCTGATTGGCGAATTTATCAATTTCGGGCTTGGACACATGAACATACGAGATGTTCTTGTTTTTCACCCTCATCTCTGAGATGATCCCATAAGGATCATAGTTCCATGGGAAGCTCATGAAGAACTTCATTTCTCTCAACATCATGTCTGCCTCTTCCCCGGTGCTACGACTGTTGCAGATGAAGGAGCCAATATGCCCCTTGATTCTAAGTTGCTTCTTTTTCTTCAATGATACAAAATGAATATCATCTGAATTTATAATCTACCTTATATATTCTAGAGCAAAGATTCTGACAGGCAAATACTTGGGCAGCTTATACGGTGCCAATTCGCACCCGTATACTCTGATCTCGGTATGATTTTGATACAGGTACCAATCCTCGGTCTTTGTGTTGTCCGAGAGATGTAGGATTCTCTGGACTTCGTCATTTATTCGAGGCTCGGGCCTGCCGCTCAACATTCTTACCACAAGGTGGTAGAACTAATCGATGAACGCCTTGAAACTGTACTTCGTGGAGTTGTGCTTGAGCAAGGAAGTCCATGCTGTGACTGCCTGAGGTTTACCATCTTCATCTATCTTCTTCATGGAAAAAATAAATTTATCCGCCTGGAAAAAGACGAACAAGTAGGCTAGTATTGATGAATATCTGAACATACCTTCCGTGCCAAAATTCACGAACTGTTCGTGAATATTATCTACCAAGAATGTGCTGAAATCAAATTGGGTGGTGGGCTTTTCATCAGTGGAGAAAATGGATAGAAAACCCAGAATGGGCTCATCTATCCACTAGTCGGAATAATATCCTAACAAAGCACAAAGGGAGGAGATGACCTAGTTTCCCTTAGTTGAGAACATGGAGGACGGGTAAGGAGGGTTTGTGGAGGGAAATTGAGCGGATGTGGGAAGGAAAAGCTCGAATATTTGAGCTCTTTGGGGAAAGTTCATTCTCTGGTACAACTCTGTAAGGATTTCTAGGTTGAAGGGAGACGCAGAGTCGGCTCGGGGAATTTGCATCATCTGGTCTATGGCTTCGGGCGTGATGAGGAACAGGATCTCTCCGGACGAGGAGACGACGACTCTTTTCTTGGGGATATAATGAGCTTGACACTTGAGAGCAAACTCGGGAAAATGGTGGATCTGAGGGAAGAGGTAGAGGGGTAAATTGGACTCCCAGAGTCCAATTTCATCACTCTGGTCCAAGAATACTTCCCTGATCCATGACTGGAGGTCTAAGAAATCAAAATCGCATTTGGTATCGGTGATTAACTGGTCTTTTTCGACCAGTGGGATCCTGTCCAGGTCGACAGGAGGTGGGAGAAACGGATTCTCCTCTCCTTCAACTTGTTTGGACTTTGGCGCCATTTCTGCAACAATACCTGCAATAAACACAATGTTAGTGGGGGCGACTGACTGTGGATGAGGGCGACGGAATGTAACGGAGGAGTAAGCGATGAATTTCTCTGGTGCGATGGGTGAATAGCGAAAGTAAGGGAAATAATGGTGGTTTTATTTAAACTGGGGTCGGTTGGGCGCGGGAGACTGGTCAGTCGGATAACGGATAGGTTATCCAGTAATAAATGGACAACAGGTCATTTGGGGGTGATATGGCAGGTGACGGTGGCTGAAAGATACGGATAAGTGACGTGGTGGCTAGGGATTGGAGGTAAAATTCATAATAAGGGGCTTTCCATGAGTGAAAAGGGGGGAGGGGACTAACAACAATTATGGGATGTGACTAAGTCGGGAAGAAGTGGAATGTGACGTCCATAAGTGACAGGGGTCTGTCAGATAGCAGATGGTGACGGGACTTCGGGGAAAATAAATTGATGCCACATATAACAAGGGACCCTCCAGAGGGGGAAAACCATTCCGTACACCCCCCCCCCTAGTTAAAAGCAGATCATCCAAGGGGGTTCGAAATCCATTTAGGGTCGTTGATATGCACGCTTGTTTCTGAGCCGTAGATCTAAGCGTGCTCTTTATCACTCATTCCGGACCCCCCCCTCCATTAAAGGAAGAACGGATGGGGGGGTCCGTAATCCAATATTGACCGTTGATTTAAGCGCTCAGCTCTGGGCCGTCCAGATGCGCGCAAATGTTATCAACGATTCCGGACCCCCCAGTTAAAAGCAAAATGGTCAGGGGGATACAGAATGCTCTGTACACCATAGATTTGGGTGCCACGATTAGGACCATCGATATATGTAGGGAGCATAAATGGGGAGCGGAAAACACATGCGCTAGGAAAAAATTAGGATAAATTCATTTATGGGTTTTTCCCCAAAACTTTTCAAGTAGACACCACCATGGGGCTTCGACCAAACGATCTTCTAAGCATATGAAACATGGTGCAACATTTACATCAAGCTGGTTTTATTGGAATGAAACAATAAAGCCACTAGCCTACATACTAACCTATCTTCCTATGACAATTAACCCAGATTAAACTGTTGGGTTAAGAATTTACTCTACCCTGGGGCTATCTGACCAAGATTAGACAGTCTGGCCAGATTTATTCACTAATCTAACCTAGATACTTTGGCTAAGATTAAACTGTTTAGCCAAATTCATTCAATACCCTATCAACATCAAATTTAAAAAGGACTTGGCCATGCTTGAAAGGTATGGACCAAGTTACTATTATTTTCATGGGGCTTTTATTCCAATTCTTTTATGCCATCTTTTTCTTTGTTTGTTTGTTTGTTTTTCTTTTTTTTTACTTTTCCTTTTTTCTTTTCTTTTCTTTTTCTTTTCAAATTATTTGCAGAATGAAAAATCATTTGTCAACAAAAACACTAGAGACAGATAATATCCCAGTCACCAGTTGATCCTATAACTTATAGGGTGATAACATGTGTGATTAGAAAAGAAGAACTTCAAGGTATTTTTATGCTGCAAGAATTCTTCTTGGAGAATCATCTTTTCTATTTGAATCATTCAAGCACTATAGCAAAGGCCATTCCACTCACCTCTTGCGAGTATTGACATTGAATTTCTTCACCATTGTTGCTTGCCACTATATGAAGAGAAGAGCTCTCTATTAGGGAACTCAAGAGCCCTCCCAAGGAGCAAGATGGGATTCATAAGTCCCTTCCTTTCTCTACGGTGCTAGCCTATCAATACATTGATCCATTGGTAGATATATGATTGTCATTTTTGTTTTCATGGTTCTAGTTCTTGCAAGCTTCTCTAACATTTATTTCCTTCTTTTTTTTTTCCTTGTTTCATGTGTATTTGGTTATCTAATCAACTCACAAACCTCTGTCTTGTGACAAAACCAACACAAAAATAGGTATAACCATAAACACATAGATATCGTAATACACAATTTCTATTAATGAGAGAAATGTACAAAACTGTAGAAATACAGAGTGAAAGATTCTCTAGAATGGTGGCAGCGTATCTCTGAGAAGAGATGTGACGCCTACTCACATTCATAAGAAGATAATTTTACAATGAGGCTCCAAAGGCCTTTTTATCATAAATAAAATCCAAAACCCTAACCCTGGAAGATGAAAAGACAACATTTTTGTGGACCTCGTTTTGGGTAGTTTGGTGCATTCCTGAGTGTTGCAACTGTGTGAAATTTTGGTTCTTGAATGGAAAATGGATGGTTCTTCCTGCAATTTTTTGAGTTTGTATAAGTTATCAGTATTCCTGGTGATATCTCTCTGTGACCATCGGCTTAGTTGGATTTCTTTTTGTTGTTGGGTTGCTTGGTCGGCTGTCCCCATGTGTGCGCATCAATTGTCATGTCTTTGTTTTTTATGGGTTTAATGACTGAAAGCATTCTTCATCACTATGTTTTTTTCATTTGATCAATGGTCGATTTCCTCACCAAAATCCATGAAATGGCTATTCTGCTCTTGCTCGGCCTCGTCATCACCTCAGTGTTGGGGTTGCTTTAAGAACCAAAAGGGGTACACCCTGTGTGCGTTAAGCTTCATTGTCAATCGGCTTGGAGCCTCGCTCCTCTGTGATAACCCTCCTGTCTCAGATTTGACATATATAAAAGAGTACTTTGTGGTTCCATCTGTGCATGCACTGATGGTATCAGGGTTGTCACCATTAAAATAAGTTGTCTCTAGCAGTCCTGTGTTAGTCACAGTGCGAACTATTAAATCTATAAGTCCAAGGGGGAGATGGAGCACCAGCCTGGCCAGTAGGGTTTACTATTTGTGTGTTGGATGGTCGTATATCGCCAACCATTTTGAGTACAGATCCGTCTAGTTGTTTATGTAGTAGTATTGATAATTTGGCATTCGATCACTGTTTTGTGATAATAAGGATAAACATTTGTTGCCAATTTCACTTTCACAGAACACGGTCAATCTCCTCATATTAATACTCGGTATTTTTATTAGAATAGCCTCTGCCCCGATTCGATTGGATGCATGGTTATGAATAGATACTACAGCTTGTTTGGTTGATTGATTTCCTACCACAGTGGTGGATTGTTGCTTGTTATACAGTCATTAGTATTTTCGCTTATGATGTTTTGGAAATGGCTGACATTGGTTACAAGGGCTTGGTTTTATTCACACATGTCACGTTCTGTGAATGATGTTTTGCAAAGTAAATTATTGGGCGAGGTAATTGTGGTCTTCTTTGGGTACAAACGATTATTGGACTGGATATATCTACTGCATCTTTTTGTCTGTTGGTTGAATAAGCCTGAGTATGCACAACTTGGTCAACCATGAGTGACTAAATCAATAGCTCAGCACAATATACTGAGTTATATCGTGATCGTATATTTGTTGTGTGATTATTGGAAATGTTACACTGTGGGATTTTGTCATTTGCGCATTTTGTGTAGTATGGATGGCTTGTTTTCATACTCGGTGATACCCACTGAGTTTTAAGCATGTTATTTATTGCAATTGACCACTGTTGATGAAAATTGTGTTGGGTAGGTGGCTCAATTTTTAAGTCACCTTGGATTGTTTGTTTACAAGGGTAGAACTAAATTTCCTAGGAAAACTACTCCTGCATAGCTGTGTCTAATTGATGGTTGTTGGTTGTATAATGAGTTGTCATTTTCGGGAATGTAAATTTGATCTTTTACTACATATATATGTGAGAACAAATATCATTGCAAAATTTGATGGGCTCTATTTCAGAAATAGTGACTTCATTGAAAACATAACTGTGGAGTATAGTCATGGATTGAAGAAATGCCTGGACAGTGGTTGATTTTGATAGTAACATATTGGAAATGTGGACTATTCGTAAATTGTTATAAAATGCAGATTGTGGGAACAGTGCCTCTTACAAATCATATGGAAAATTTATTGTTTTTCAATAGCACCATGTTAAAGTTTTGATTAATGAACAGTAAACTAGTTAGATGTACAGGAATTGTTATTTAGTCAAATGATTGTTGATTGGATGGTACATCTAGTCTTACTGCAGAATATTTTATGGATCCCTTGATTAATTTCATGAACAATAATAATTTTCTTCCCCTTCCATGATATCACTTTCCGCTAATTATAAACCCTTCACATATCCCACATCCTTCTTTCACCCCATGTTTTGAAATTGATTATAGCCAAGGGAATTTTTGTGTTGAGATATATGAAAGTGGCAGTGTTTTGGGTGGATTGCAATGATGTTTTATTGGCTTGTTATACAGTTGATTGTTGTTGTCATTGAGCAGTGACCATTTTTTCTCCCCTTTCATTATATCATTTTTTTCACTAATTACAAACCCCTCATGTATCCCTGAACCCTTTTTCACCCCCCCTACTCGTTGATTAACATTAAAACAATTTGTATGGATTGGATTACATGAGCCTAATACATTCTGAACCAAATCTATTTCATTTTTTTAAGAGTTGTCATGCATGGTTATTTAAAAGACTATTTGCTAATCGATTACACATGCAGGATGAGTTTTTTTAGTCAGGGAATCCATGGTCGAGGAAACAGAGGTAGAGGTAACTGGAACCAAGGCCCAAGAAGGCTCAAGTTCTCCATACATTTTGATGTTGATTCAGAAGAGCTTGGACAATTTTTTCATGCCGGATTCTTAAACTGGATTGGACAGGGGATAGTCCAACCTAGGCATGAAAGACCTCCTTTCCAAGCCCCGCAAGCCCCTGGTATCCCTGTACCTCCTCACGTCTCCTTACAACCTAAGGTCCATGAAAATGATGGATGGTAGGATATTGTCCACCCAACAGTCTCCTAACATCGTGGCTGTCCCAACTTGACCTTTCCTTCTCCTCCACCTTTGAACCCCATTGTCCGAGATGCCCCTAACCACTCGCCTGTGTAATCCTCCCATGATAGCAAGAGACTCAAGACTGAATCCCACCATGCATTTGATAAAGGAAAAGCCATTGATGCCCCTTCTTCACCATCCATTGATTCTGACAAATATGTGTCTTCATAGATGCATTTGAGGGATGATTGTTCCCACGTGATCAGTGAGATAAAGCCTAAAGGCTCTGCCCAACCTAAGGCAAATTTGGGAAAATCAAGAGGTGATAGCAGCAACCAAGGAAGGGTTGCATCACAAACTGAGAAATATGGATTTTTAATTTTATGTTATCTATTGTTTTATGACAGTTGAGTTCATGGATTTTGGACAGCATGTTTTATTTTGGATATATGAGTATTATGTTGAAATATTTTCAAATTTCATGAGCTAGAATTTCCAAAAGTAAATATGTTGAGGGGAGACACAAGGAGGTGTTTTTTCTTAACTAATGGTTATGTTATAATTGTTACGATTGTTATGAACTAAAAGGAGTCACAAGGGGTCCCACCTACTAGTTATTATTTATTTATGACCCTATTACGATTACCCCCCCCCCCCAACTAAAGTTAGTTGAGTCTTTAGTTATCTTAACTAATGAGTTGGTTCAACTACTTCAACCAATTCTAATTTGTTAAAAGCAAAAGAAAAGGGAGGAACAAGAGGAGGATAGAAGCAGAAGCATGCTAAGGTTTTCTCTTTGAGTTTATGTTGAGATAGTTCAGTTTTCATTCATTCACATATTCATCACAGCCTAATTCTCTTTTCTGATAGCAGGGTCTTATTGTAGACAACAATATTCAGGGTTGAATCAAATCATTCAGACACTTGTTTTTCAGAGGTGTTGATCTATCTTTGATAGTATGTGTAGACTTGTCTGTTTGTGAATTAATTTTCATGATTGATAAAGGCTATTGTGTAGAGTCGAGTGGGAAACAATCTGTGGCAAGTTGATCCAACTTTTAGAGTCCAGTTTTGGTGTTCTGTCAGAGGTCCTTTTGTATGTTCCATCGGGGATGTCTAAGTTTGACTTTGGTCCAAGATTTTTGTATGAGATTTTGTAAATAAAATGACTCTTTGGTGAATTGGAATGAAATAAAGGATTTATTTATGTCTCAATTGTCTTGATTGTCATCTTGGTGTCTTTACTTCTGTTCTTACATTTATTTCAGCAACTGTTATGTTCAGAAAAGTACATAAAAAGTGAATTTCCAGCAAGCTTTTTGTTGATAAAAGACTAGCCTAAGAACTCGTAATTAATACTTGTGAGTTAGGATATTATTTTGTTGGCTATAAACATAGGGTGATATTCCCGTCTACTTTGTTTTAGCCAAGTAAAGTCTGAAAATGCTTGAGTAATATCAATTCGTATCTTTTCCTCAACAAGGTTCATCTTTAACGGATTTCATTTTTTGTTTGATGGTTTATGAGGGTTTAAAGGAGGTCTTAACCTCTTTCTTTCTCAGTACACTGACAATCTTATCAGTTATTCCTTGGATATAGGGAATGCAGGTTGTAGTACCAGGGGGTTTGTTGCTAGGTGGTTTAGGTCCATTAATTTATCTATCTAGGGATTTGTTTATCATTTTCTTGATGTCTTTGTCCTTATAGTCTATGCTCTTGAAAATAGTGGAGAGGTGATCTTTTTCTTGAATTAGGTTGTCGTCATCGGAAATTCTTAAGGAACTCATGGTTAGAGTGTTGAGGATGCCTAAATTTTAGGCTGGGTGGTGATGAGAGCTAGCGTGAAGGTAGTTTTCCGTGTGGGTATTTTTTCTACAGACCTTATGTCCAAGACTATCATCTTCTTTCTTTTTGATTAGTACATCTAGGAAGGGAATGGTACCATTTTCCTTGAGTTCCATTGTGAATTTGATGTCTTTAGAAATATCGTTGAGATGTTGGAATAATTTCTCTAGTTCGTCTTTACCATGGGGCCAAAGTACATTGGTATCATCAACAAATCTCTTCCATCTTAATGGTTTAAGAGGAAAGGAATCTAAGGATTTTTTCTCCAAGTTTTCCATAAAAATATTGGCGACAATGGGAGAAATTGGGAAACCCATGGCTACATCGCTTGTTTGTTCATAGAATTTGCCTTGATAGCTGAAAATGTGGACCAGAGACAAACCTATGCTATCTTTTTTGTTTCCTCATCTCTATGTGTTATACTTCTTTAAACGAGAACCATTAATTACTTTTTTAAATGGGTACCCCAACAAAGTTTGAAGTTGAACCGCGCCTATTGGTCGAATATCTTCTATAACATAAGGACCAAGCCATGTTGTCTCTACGTTCCTGGGTTTTCCTTTGATTCAATTGTCGTATAGCAGGACTAGGTATCCATTTTTCATCTCATTCATTTTTAGATGATGATCATGCCATGCTTTCTATTGTTTGTTTTGAACTTCTTGGTGGCGCATTACTATTAATATTCTTTCTTTTATCTTATTCAATTGGTAAAGACGATCATGCCTACTTATGTCTTGGTCGAATTTAGAAACAACTACTACTCTATCTGAGTTGGCCCAAAAGTGAAGTGGCATCATAGCTTCTTATCCATAGACAAGTTTAAAGGGAGTATTTCTAGTCGATCGCTTAGAAGTAGATCTGTATGCCCATACAACTATAGGAATTTTTTCATCCCAGTCATTTCTGTCGATACCAGAAATTTTATTGAGTCATTTATGTATTGTCTTACTAAATTATTCAAAAACATCGTTTTCTTGGGGGTGGTATGTCTTTTTTCTTCTATGATCAATGATAAATTTCTTTAGTAGGACTTGGATCATCTTATTTAGAAAGTGTGTCCCTTGGTCACTAATTAGTGTTAGTGGACATCTAAATCTTGTGATTATGTTCTCATAAATAAATTTTGTTGTGACCTATTTAGTGCATGTTTATACTAGCTCTACTTCCACCCACTTAGTCACATATTCGACTGCAATAATAATATATTTCACACATGCTCTTCTTTCCCTTTGAGGAAATGGACAAACAAATTTGATGGAACAGATTTCAAATGGTCGATTAGGGTTGATCAATTGTAATGGAATTTCATTCTTCCATAGAGGTAGACCCATTATTTAACAAATATCACATTTCTTGACCTGTTCCCAACAATATTTATGCAGATTTGGCCACCACAAACCTACCTGAAGTATATTTCACACTGTCATGTCGACCTGAAAGTGGCCCCCAAATGGTCTTGCATGTGCCTCGTTGATAATGTACTCTCTTTCATGTTCTATAGAAAAAATCCTTAAGACATCATCATGTCCCATTTTGTATAAATATTTGTTTATGATTGTGAATGGTGCTACTTTTAGAGCTAACACTTTTTTTTTATTTGTTGAGATATCTTTGGGTGCCTTCCCTTCCTCCAAGAAATTTTCTATTTTATCCAAATCTTTTGGTGTTTCTTTGACACAAAATAAATGTGCATCTAGAAGGTCATCCTCTATGTTGGTTGGGTCCTCCGTTGTCTCGATTCAGGATAGATATTCGGACCTGGCATTCTTTTTCCCGGGTCGAACAATGTTAAGGTCCTAACCCGCACATGGGTAGATTAATGTATTCGGATGTAATAAAGGTCAATATTAATAAGACCTTTCAATAAAAGAGAATTAGGCGGATGTAAGAAGACCTAATAGAAGCTTCCGCTTCTAGAAGGAT
>ML802693.1:68765-81041 GCA_009831015.1 Picea engelmannii | reverse complement strand
TTAATTAACATACTTTGCACATAAATAATTAATATTATTTTTTATGTTATTTATTTCTCAACTTAATATTTATTATGTTAGGTTGATTGTTATTATGTTATGTTAATTTAGTTTATATGTTAGTTTAGGTTAATTATTTATATGTTATGTTGGTTTAAGGGTGAGTGCAAGTTAATGATGGTCTCTACAATTGAGTTGGGGGTATGATTAGAGATACTTTTACAACTAATTTGAATATGATGTAAGAAGATGAAATGTGATACCAAGTGAGTGGGTAACACATAAAATTCTTCAACTTTTTATTCTAATGGCTGTTATATAAGCCTTCTCTAAAGGCTTTCAAGGATTCTTTATAGCTCTCTGTTCAACTCTTATCTTGCTCTCTTCAGTAGACTCCTCTTTAATTCTTTTATAAAACTGATACAAATCCTTCTCTAAAAATTTCTCTGATCTTCTAGCTAAGCTCATATTGTTAATCACATCTATGGATCAACAATTGATCTTCTCACTATAAGTCTCCTCTGGTGTATATCTGGATCTTCACCTCACTAATTTTTTTTTTTGTAACTTACATGCATTCAGTCTCAATTAACCTTAAATGGGCCAATCCTTCTATCCCCAACCTCTCTCCAAATTCAGGACTGTAACTCGTTAGCTGTTCTTGCAAACTAGTGGAAAAGGCAGGCACAAATTAAGGGTTCAGTCCTTGTAATTATGCACCTCTAATCTCAAACCAGGTCTCCATACGACTAAAGGTTAAAACCCTGTGCCTAAGTTCAAAGGAGAATATAACAACATTATAAAGATTCAGGCGCTTACCTTATACACTAATGTGACCATACCCTGTGGTCGGGCGCCAATACAAATGGCGCTTAATTCACAATAACTTACGACCTTGGCCAATCTGACGGTTGTGATATAATCAGACTTTGAACAGACGGTTCCCATTCATTCCAGATCCAACGGTCTCACCCGGTTCCTATTCATTCCTTTCTTATTAACCCGTTGATCCAACGGTCTCACACCCTTATCCTCATCTGACGGTCGTCTTTTTATCGCAAAGAATTGGAGTGGTTTTACTTCACTCCAAGGGCGAACACGATAATGATCAGAGTCTGACACGTAGCTCCTTTGATCAACGGTTGGTAAGGTTTCACAAAGTGAAGCCCAACTTAACCCTTGCGCATTTTGATTATGCGAGAATGATCTCCACCGTCCAACTCTTAACTTCGAACAATCTCAATCTTCTTTCGATCCAACGATCTAGAATTGGTTTTCCAATAATCAACGACTCCTGTAGCTTCTTTCCAATGGCACATATGCAGCAACGATTAGATCATCCAGTGACAACCTTCCTCCAGACCTGCAATTCAAGTATGTGGGGATCATTGATCCTTGCATTGAACAGTCTCTCACCCTCTGTAGTTAAGATGGATCATTGATCGTAAATTTGGTCCTGCAAGAAGACTTGAACCTGCAACTTCACAATATTTGACAGGGAATCCTGCCAATTCCATGATCTCCACCAAAGCATGTGTAACTTTAGAGTTCAATTCAATACCCAGAGATATATATAATCTCATAGCTATAATCCAAGAGTTTCTACAAGCCACTATACTAATTCTATTAATTCCAATGTACAAAGATTTTACATACAAGACCGTATGCCTTCTTAGACCCGATTAACATTCAATTGGCCTCTCATGGCCATACTAATAAGAAAATAGAATATCAGACATGGTTAACAAATTACCTTTTTATTTCTGCACAATTACTATTCAATTATATAGAATTATATAGTTGGATTCAGATTCAACTTACTACACAATTACTTATTCTAAACATAGAGAGAGGGGTTGAGAGAATCTCTCAACAAACTCCAACGAATTCAAACCAAACCCAAACTAATTTTTAAGCAATATTTCAACAATACTGATCCCAATTTTGCTAATTGATTCATGTTGAAGTTTGGACAACATTGAGAAGACATTCTTCCATATATATATATATATATATATATATATGACATGATATTTATAATACAAAGTATAAATATATATAATAAATAAGTAGTTATTTAGACTCATCCTTTCATGGATAGTCATCATATGTTCTCTATATATGGAATACTCATCATTATAATAATATATTCATATACAATATTATCTTATATCAAAAATCAACATGGTATCACATTATTCCCACATAAATAAAAGGGAAGTGGAAGCCTAGCTTACTCCCAGATAAATAAAAGGGAAATGGAAGCCTAGCTTAGCTTAGGTGCTATCGGAGCTAAGAAGGAACAACTTCAGCATATGATCTAGGTGATGGACTTGGATGGGGATGGGTACATAAATTTCTAGGAATTGTTTGAGTTGAATACGAAGGATTTGGAATAGAGTTGTTGTGATTTTCTGTGTAGTATATTCCTATTGAGTATTTTGTTTGTGAAGCCCAAGATCATTTCTTCAAAGTGTTTCCACTCATCTCTCCTTGATTTCATGGACTAAATACTGGTGAACTAAATCCATGCTTAGAATGTATTATGTGGTTGAATAGATATAGTAATAAAATGATGAGGATAAATTGTAGGATGAGGATCTCAACTCGTGGGGAGTTGTGCCCAACACAGATTATTATGGTAGTTCTATGTTTGGGAAATAAATGCTTGGGTTGCTATGTATGCCCAACCATTATGCTTTTTTGGGTATGGAGTACGTTGGACTTGTATAGTCACTGTTGAGGTTATGTTGTGAGACGTATATAAGAGATTATGCAAGTTGTTGGGATAATTGTAATGTTGTGTGTAACCCTAGATGAAAATTCGTAGATTTGCAGAATGGACTAGCATGGGAGCGAAGTGATCAACAAAGAACATTAATTTCCAATGACCCTAAGAAGAAATGGATCTGGGTGGACCAGCGGTGGTTGTCTCTTGTTGAACTGTGCGAAAGAGGTCATGTTAACAGTTGGGCGCTGGAAGGAAATGTACTAATGATAGCTTGCTAGAAATAGACTCTTACTGTGTGAAGGATAGTATTGTATGAAAACTATTCGTTGATCATCAAACATTTTAGTCTATGGTGAAAATGATTATTGATTTCTAGATGTCAAGTGAAAGCGTAGTCATGTATAAGTCCTGGGAGGCAACAAAGTGATATCAAAAAAGATGGATCTGGGTCATCCATTTGTTTTGGCCCTGTTGGGAGATGTGAAATATAGATTATGCATTTACCTCTAATTGTGGACGATGCGTTGGGAACAAGTGTCCCTCAAAAGTTGATCTGACTAGATTGTGCCTAGCGGTTGTCATTGTATATGGTAATAGGGATATTTGAGTAGCATACTGGCTAAGAGTATGTTGGTTAGGATCAAGAGAAAGAACAAGATAGTTGATAGTTGATTGCCTCATTAATGTATTTGGTTAATATCAGGTTGGACATTTATTTCACTGTGAACACGTTGAGTTAGCTGTGAACACATTGAGCCAATCCCAGGTGGAACTAAGTGTTGGCCATTGGGTATGGAAGTAAGTGAACATCAAGGAAGGAAAGGAAAAATGCAAATTGCGTGGAAGACACAGTGACTGATACTGGGTCGAAGTAAGAAGAAGAGCATAAAAGACGGAGCGAAGTAAGAGAAAGCAAGTCATTGGACAAGGAGATCGAGGATGGACAGATCAACAAGGAAGACAGATCGTGGAAAAATCAGCAAGAAGAAAAAGCCATTGTTGGATGCTTTGGAGCACCGCGCATGAAGGAAGGAAAGGCAGGCTGGCGAAGCTCTGAAAATGCGGGTCAAGTTGACCTAGGGTTTTAGACACCTAGGGTTTTGGTATTTAGGGTTTTGACACCTAGGTTTCGACCTAAGGTTGTCGGTGAGTTATTGTAATGTATAAATAAAGGTTAAGAGGACCTGGGATGGGTTAGATAGAGATGATTAAATTATAATGAGTGATTTTTGTTGACAGAGGAGTATTGTGTTGTGTGAGCAATCAAGATTGTAAGATCTTCAGCTGGGTGTGAAGATCAACCCTGCAGCTGGGTGTGTAGGGAGGGAAGATAGAAGAGAAAGAAAGAGAGAGAGATTTGCAAGCTGAGAGCGCAGATAGAACTATATGCTTTCACCTAATATATAATAAAGCACAACTCTGTGGACGTAGCCCTAGAGAGAGGGTGAAACACGTATATCTTTGTGTTATGTGTGATTGAGGCTGGGTTCTTTGTCATTTGATATGATGCTATTGTGATATTGTGTTAGATCTGATAGATAGTTGTGTGAAGTAGATCTAAGCCGGTAATCGATATCTAGATGTTGTGTTGTTCTTGTATTGGATCCACTTTGTATTCCCTTGGTTGTAGACATATGTTTCCTACAACCCCCCATAGCTACTTCAGGTGAGATTGCATCTGCCTCGCAGGTGTTTCCGAAAGGGCCAGTAGTTAGGGCTTGTTGGTGCGTTGTTGGAGTTGAACCCTGGGTCTGCCCCTGTGCCAATAAATGGTTCCGTTGTCGAGACCTGAAACTGTGATTGCTGGGAACTAAGGAAAGAAACAAAGCCCCGTGCATAGATCTATTGCCTTAGTGCGCAGTATTCTACTTAACTTGTAAAGCTCTGTGCTAAGAAGAGAATTCAAATTCGAAGAAAAGAGGTAAGATCTCGAAGCTTTTTGCTCTGATAAAGGTAAGAATAATGAAAATTTTTAGATCTGGAAGCTTTAAAAGTAAGAATAGTGAAAAGTTTTAGATATGGAAGCTTTGTGCTCTGCTGAAAGTAAGATTAGTGGAAATTTTTTGTTTCAAGAGTATGGATCTAGGTATGTTTGATAAATGTTTTCCTAGCTTGAAAACTACGGCACATCTAGAAGAAAGAAGGTTTGATATGAGTAGATATGAAAGAAATAGTGAAAGATATGTTATTCCTATGCATAGAAAGAATGTTTGGACTAACAAATAGATGCATGAACCTAGAAAGAATTTTTTGCAAGTTAGCTACTATGATCCTAGTGCGTAGTACAAGAAAGGTTGGGGATCAATTAAAATAAAAAGAGGATTAACCCTTTGTTATAATTGCATAAGACCAGGACATCTTGCCAAGGAATGCCCTAGTAGAAGACCTAGTTGTCTTTGTTGTAAAGCTATGGACCATGAAGTTTTGGATTTCCCTAGAATGATTGCTAAGCTTGAAAGAATGAATATGGAACAAGCAAACCCTGAGAAAGGACAAGAGACTAAGACTATGGTAGAACCTCATAAATAATCAGAGACTATACTATTGCAGATGAAAAAACCCATGAACGATCATAGAGATATCAACTCGTCAGAGATCTTCAAAGAAAAAGAATGCATAGAAACAAGAATAGAAGACTTTGACATAGACTGTGTTCTGGATGAGGAAACACGGGTAAATATTATGACATAAAGAACTTGGGAAGCTTTAGGAAATCTTGATACGATTCCTTCATTAGGAGGAATAGGATTATTTAGGGGAAAGATGATAAACATATGTGGAAGACTCACCAAGGTATCTATGAGTGCTCATGGAGCTTCGACAGAGGAAGATTTTGAAGTTGTTAGATTCATTGAGAACAACGCTCCATTTACTATGTTATTAGGAAAAACATGGACCGAGAAAGATCAGACAAGAAGAAAAGAAGATGAGGCCCTAGAACATAAAAAAAAAGAATTAAAAGATTTCATGACTAGCAATATAACACATTTGATTGCAGAAAAGGAGGACATATCGAAGCTACTTAGAATCAGAAACTTGGATCACGAAGTTGAAAGAACACAAGAAGATTCACAGACATGTAGAGCACCCACCTCAGATAGAGAAGCAATATTACTCTATGATCCTATGAAAGAATCTCAACAACGTGAAGCTGCTATGCCAAAAGAAGACAAGAATCATAAGAGAAAAAGGAATACCGAGACAAAGATCACCAGGAATAAGGCTAGAAAACTCAGCAATAAGAGAGCAAAGGTTGAAAAGTTACAGAAGGGCTGAGAGGGAACTTTGCGGAAGGAAGAGTTGCAAAATTGGAACTTCATCGGGATAACAGAACAACGCCCCATGACACTTTTCCATGGCGAAGTGATATGACCATTGGAAGCATTATAACTGTTGAATCGATGTTCCAGAACGATTAGAAAAACAATTATGACCAGAAATATCACCATCGGACCGTTGGGACTGCGTCGCAACAGACATAACTGCATTGATGGAAAACTTCTTATCTGTTGGAGATATCTATTACATCGTGTCTACTTAGTTTGTCAATTGTTGCACCGAGAACATTTTTGTGAATTGTATCAGAGCTAACAAGAGAACCCATTGCTACCGCGTTGTGCTTAGTATAATCGACACTGATTCTATTTCTTTGAGCACTCATCCATCCACCCGAGTTTTCCGATCGAGAGCGTGCATGTCGGATGAGCTCAACGCTATAGAGAAGTCAGTTGAGGAAGTTTTAATTGATATGATGGCCGAGAGAGTGATGTCCACTGGAGTTCAAGCTTCATCGACGTGAGGAGTGCAAGCCTCTTCATCGACTGCTCGCGGATCTGGACCATCTTGACTGGTATCTCATCCTCCTCAAAATGTCCATGTGTTAATGAGTGGAAACACCACCACCAAACCCTATCCCCAAAATATGACGTCAAGCTAAAGAATAAGACGTTTTTCCCCTCCTAGGAAAATTGTTTGGCATGTGAGGGTTGGGATAAGTCTTCCACATCATTTTCAAGGTCTTGAATACTTTATCTCTGTGATTTGGCATGTGGACCCTTGTAACACCTTGTTTCCCCCAGCCTGTAAAAATAACTATATTGGCCAAGAACTATGGCAAACTCAAAGATGTGAATGTTTGATTTAACGGACCTTTGTATAAAAGGTCGATGAATGTAAATTATATAATGAATATGTGGTGCATGACTGCTGGGAAGGGGATGTGCTAAAAGAGACCACGATGGCTAATGAGAGGTGGTGGAAGGGACCTGGAATGGTTCTGTTAACTTCCACTAAGCCAGTACCGTACTGGTTTATGCTTACTCACAAACCAAAGCAGCTCTCTGATCCTGGAATTGATTTCCCATTAGATTGGTAGGTGGGGAGGCTCCTCAAGAGTTAATGAGGGGATGGGGGTGAACAACCCATCTGTAACAGCCCTCAGACCTGACCATAGATGGTGAAATTCATGCCACACGCAACCTTGCAGACAAATTGACAAGGGAGGAAATGTGGAAAAGGGGGAGAAGAGTGCGCGCGATGGGGATCGCAGAAGAGAACTGGAGAAAACCCTAGAAATGCAGGGAGTTCTGAATATCAGGAAAAGGAGAGTAACCTTCGTCCTGGATTATTTTCTGTATCAGGAGAAGGAGAGTCACCTTCGTCCTTGACTTTCATTGAGCTGGAAGTCGGAGACTAAACCTCAAAGCATTGTGGTCTAGCTCGGGGGTGGCTAGTGGTAAATTCGTTTGAAGTCACTGAGCCTATGGTTGGGTGGAAACAAGCACCCCTCTCAGCAGTTTCATCACTCCTGGTAGATTTGATAATTGTTTTATACCTTGTATTTCGAACTAAATATCATGAATACATGCTTATGTTTATATGCCCATAATAATTTTTGTGTAGAATGATTGCCTGGTGTTTTAAACTGGAAATAATGCATGTATGTGTATGCTTACATGTCATCGTTGGTTTCTGTACAAATGATTAAGTTTGGGGCATGATTTTTCTCCACCGAGAATCATCTTGTTTGCTCGACTCTCGTAATGTTCCGAGAAATCCCCTCAAGAGTACCCTTCCTCAAGGATTACCCCATAAACCTTGGAACCATGCCGAACCTTTACCCAGAGACTCGACTAAGATTTGGGACGATTTCCCAAGAACTGTCTGAAGGTTCATGCGATCCGGGTTTGGAAACCTTATGCAAGGAAGGATAACTCTCTAAGGTCTCAGAGTCATGGGAGTTTGAAGACCCGAGAAGTTGAATTTCATGATTCAAGCTCAGAAGGGATAGCGAGCCCAATTATAGAAAGAGAGAATACCCTATCTTAGAGCTAGTTTTGGAGTCAGTTTTGGAGCCTCGTAGATGATATGGGATAGAGATAAATAAAGTAAAGCACAATTATGCTGTAAGTTTTTCTTTGGAACAACTGCAAATTGTATCTCCATTTTTATGAAGCAATGATATAATTTCTACTATAGATTATATGTTTGTGTTTACACCTTATATAGTGTAAGTTATATTAAGATCTATCTTCTTAGTATGGAAAGGGCCCATCGACCCAACTAAGGTAAGTCTCTTTGTAATTAATTGTGAATATGATTCTAATTTCCTGTGTGTGTGTGTGTGTGTGCATGTGAACAAAGTATTTTTATATTTTGAATACAACATTTAATCCCTTCTCTGATATGTTTCAGTGATTCATTTGGTAGAAGGCATTCTGGATGTATGGTAATTTTGAATAAGATAGAGTTGTGTATATGATATCTCTGAGTAATGGTTTGACATCTTTGTGTGAGTGTGTGAGGACAATTATTTACTTTAAGTTATTTAACATTCTGTCTAGACAAATGCTATAGTTTTGTTTCCGTTCTACATATCTAAGAACGATTTGGATCTCTATATTTCATTGTACATGAACCTATAATGGAGCATCCTACCATACTTAGATTTCTTTCCTAGAATTAATCAGGTTTCACTTTGCATATACATGTACAATTAAGACCTCCATCTCTCACATACATGCACTTACAATGGAGTGTTTATACTCTTCTTGGTAGTTCTTTTAGCTCAGTTAAGTTTCCAAAATGTTAATGAGTGATTGTGTGGTTGTTACAGGAAATAGAATCATAGCCCATATCTATCTTTCATGAGCCAACAATGAGCAAGATCTATCCCCTGAACAAGAAGTATGAGTTATACATTTGTTGATCAACTTTTCGTTCTAGATTTTGAATTGTATGTGTGGAGTGTTATTTGAAAAGTGTGAAACATAGTGTTTAGTTTCGTAAGTAATTTTATTACATAGACTATACTCAGAAGACATAGACAATTATATGTTATCGGTACATACAGTGCATGAACTCTATTGATTACGAAACCGAATTGACATATTAAATGATTGCAATTTATTGAACATATAATTGCACCAACATTTTGGCACCGTTGTCGGGGAGTTGTAAACGGTAATAGTTAGTGTTTTTCATTAGATTTATTTTAAGGTTTTGGAGTGGTTTTAAGGGAAACTTGAGGGTGGGGAGAAGATGGTAATACGTGAGGGAAGATCCCACACATCCACTTTAGTGGGGTTGCTCCAAAGTTAGGTTGTCCTCTTACCTTTAGTAAGTGAATTTTGTGTGAATTAGTATTTAGATTTTTCTTTTTATCCATAAACGTAGAGATAGAAAAGGTATATTTGTTACATCTAAAATTGCAAAAAAATCAAGAAAACCCCCCAAAGTTACAGAAAAATCAAGAAAAACCCCCCATACTAATTCAACTAGCATTTGTGTAGGAAAAATCCTCAGAAGGTAAAGTTCAAAGGCAGTAATTGAAACTACAAATAAAGGTACCAAATCTGAAGCTATTGTTCATATTGAAAACATAGTACAACAAGAAAGAAGGGAAGCACTAGCCACCCAATCAGAAGGAACAACTGGAAAAGAGACAGAGGTAATAGTAGAAGAGGATGGATATTCCATTGGGGAAACACACAAGGTATTGGAACAATTGGATATACCAACCAACCCAGTGGTTGAACCATCACTTAGTGGGGAGACATCACCAACACCCTACAACATGTTATTTGGAAATATGGCGTATGAAGAGGGAAATGAAAACAACGAAACAAAGACATTTGGATTCCCAATATTAGACATTACCACAAATGTTTCTATGAAGAATATTCCACTGTCATCACTACCTCACTTCCATGGTATGTCAACATAAGATCCTGATTCATTTTTGTTTGAATTTGATATACTATGCAGGAGTTATAATTACACTGATAGTGCATAAAAACTAAAACTCTTTCCAGCCACACTTAAAGACTCAACATTAATATGGTTTATGAGCCTAGTAGAACACACTATCTTATCTTGGGATGGCATGAAGGAGAACTTCCTCCAGAAATATCAAGACTAGTGCAGACCTAGGGATGCTAGGAATGACATATTTAAAATGCAGAAGTATGAGGAGGAAAGTTTGGAATATTACCTAGAAAGATTCCTATATAACTATCAAAAGATAAAAAAAAATTCCTTAGACACAGCCACAGTGAGGACCATCTTCCTAATGGGTATAAGGGATGAATGTATCGAGGTACTAAACCTCATGAGTTATGGATATGTGTATCAGAAACCATTTGTAGACATTGCAGAGTATAGTAAAAGGTACTCTCACAGCCAAGCCAAAACAGGAAAAAGTGTAAGAGATCCTATAAGAAGATCTAACAAACCTATTCGAGGAGGTGTTACAAGGATATAATTAGGGAATCCACTTGAAAAATTCAAAAACAACATCCTAAATACAATCATTATATAGTTAGACAACATGAAAATAAAAAAGAAACAACAAGAAGAAAATGCTACTTTAGCAATTTTCTGTCCTCGGTGCAGGAAGAAGCACCCTGAAAAGAATGTTCTATTAATTTTATCGAAATATGTGGCCTTTTTATAGAATGTCACCCTACTAATGATTTCCCTTCGTTACCTGGACTAAAATCCATTTTCAAGGGAGGGGGAGAACCTTAGGAAACATCATATCCCCCCAAGAGGGCATGGAGACAACAAAATCCTAACATGTTCTATGACCCTACCACGCAATACCCACAACAATGGATTCCTCCGATTCCTTATCCTCAATGGACACATCAACAACCACAAGTCCAACCTTGGCAACAAGGATGGAGAAGCCTTGCATATGGGAATGTTCCCTTTCAAACACCAATTCATCCTACTTATCAACAATATCCTTCAAATATMTCTCAGTTGTTACATGGATTTAATCCACATGATTTACCTCCACCTTCCCAACTATAACCACAACTCACCTTGCCTTTGAACCCAAATCAACAACAACAAATACAAGCTACACCTAATCCAAATCCCCCTCGATATACCCCTATTCCTACACAACCCATTCCTAATATGAACAATAGACCTACTCAACCTGTACAAAGCCTTGAAGTGCAGACTTTCCCAACTTATGTAAAAACTCCTACTTTACTAAATGAAATTCAATTAAGATCTAGGAAAGTCTCGAATAAACCAAATTCTATAGTGGTTATTAGAGAAGAAGAACCTACAAATGACCAACCTAATGAAGAAGAAGACAACCCTCTACAAGAGGAAATTCCCCCTCACACTCCTCAACCATTATAAATACCTCACGAAGCTAATCCTCCACCCTATCTAGAAAGGCTACTTATGAAGAATCCCGAGGTACCTCTAGGACATGAATTAAAATCCGAACTAAGGAATGTATGTGTAAATATTACCCTACTTCAAGCCATTAAATATATTCATATCTATGATAAAATTATAAGGGATCTTTGCATCAAAAATCCTGGAAGGAAGAGGAAGGAACCTCTTGTCATAAAAGTGGTTGGAAAACTATAAGAATTTATATAAAAAAATGCCATCTAAATATAATGATCCAGGAAAACCAATGGTGACTATAGAAATTAATGGTATTTATTTTTCAAACACCCTTATTTATCTAGGAGCAACAATAAATGTTATGACTATTAATTCTATGCATACGTTGCAACTAAATCATTTAAGGCCAACACATACCTTGCTGGAATTTGTAGACAAATCAGTCATCATCCCAACAAGAATCCTAGATGATGTAATGGTTACCTTAGCTTCCTGGGAGTATCCTGTGGACTTCTTAGTAATTCATTCAAAATCCTCAAAACTTGGGCATCCAATTGTGGTTGGTCAACCTTGGTTTTCCACTGATGATGCATTTATTAGATGTCGGTCTGGGGAGATGACAATTTCTAATGGAACGCACAGTCAAAAACTTGTTCTCTTTCCTCCTGCTCGACCAACCACTGAAGTTCCAGTATGGATGGAGAATCCATATGGGAAGGATAACTGTGTTTATCTCTTGTTAACACTTGAGCAAGGAAAGGGAGTTCAAGAACAAACTGAAGAACATATTTTAAGCCTATTTTTAACCAATGCAAAATGCATTGGGTATCCTCAATCTTTCCCAGAATTCACACATATTTTCAGCCCTGATTTTCATGAGGTTTGGCATC
>ML802693.1:49651-67084 GCA_009831015.1 Picea engelmannii | reverse complement strand
CTCTCCAAGCTCAGGTAGTGATTGAACCATTTGAGAAATGAGATTTGGAATTTGTAGGCCCTATCAACCCCATGTCTAGAACAATAAGGTATATATTGGTTTGTACAGATTATGTGACTAAATGGGTAGAGGATAAATCTTTGAAACTTTGCAAATGAACAATGAGATGTTGATTTTCTATTCAAAGACATCTTTACTCATTTTGGTGTGCCTCGAGAAATAGTGACAGAACAAGGAACCCAATTTACCTCCAATCTAGTCAAATCTATTACTGAACAATATCAAATTAAACATAGGAAATCCTCACCTTATCACCCCAAAACAAACAGACAAGTAGAATCAACCAACAAAGTGATAGAGGCTATACTTACCGATATAGTTCAGTTACACCATAAATATTGGGTGGATCGGTTGCTTGAAGCCTTATGGGCCCACGAAACAACTTGGAGAAACACCACAGGCCATACACCTTATGAATTAGTGTATGGGAATCATGTGTTGCTTCCCATAGCATTTCAAGTAAAAACTTTCAGGACTGTTATGAAATTGGGAATGGATTTGAATGAAGCCCAAAAACAGAGGATACTACAACTAAATAAACTTGATTAAATCAGACAAGATTCTTTGTAGAGGACTACACTTATTCAAGAACAAAGGACCAAGTGGCATGACAAGTATATTAAGAAGAAATATTTTTAGTCTGGTGATTGGGCCCTTTTATATGACAGTAGGTTCAAGAATTTTAGTGGTAAATTGTCCACTTGATGGTTAGGACCTTATGAAGTAGAAACAGTTTATGAAAATGTGTTGGCACAGGGGAAGACCCAAGGTTCAATGCTCAAGAGAGCACCAACAAAACCCTAACTACCGACCCTTTCGACAACACCTGCGAAGCAGATGAAGTCTCACCCAAGGTAGAGGCAAGGGTGGTTGCAGGACTCAGACATCTGCAACCTTAGTTGGGACACAAATTTGTGATTAAAACACCCTTATAGAGCACTTAGCAATTATAGTTCATCATTATTTAACCAGTATCTACTTCGCAGATAAAACCCTAATTACAGAGCATCGCAGTATTCACAGAGTTACGATATATTCAAGCAATAAGCCCATCAACATAGATTATATCTAGCATACATTCACATTATTAAGCTATCATATTAGATTCTTCTAAGCATATATCAGTGCACTAATCATTTAATCACATAAACAAGAGAACAACCATAAGGCACAAAGAAACCACAACACATGATATACATGGTTCAACTCCACCCTAGGGCTACGTCCACCAACTCTTCTTCTTTATTTCTTTCTGTCAATATTCTACATGCACAGAGCCATGATATATTACTCTGCAGAGGACAGGAGATCTGCGTGCACTCTGCTAGATCCTCCTTCCCTAAGTTACAACACAAAGCCTCTTCATAGTCTCTTAGAATCACTTGCACTTAGCCTTGCAAATATCACACAGTATGTAGAAAGCATTTACAATCATCGCTTTCACTTAACATAAAACCAAAAAATTCCTCTCCGACCTTCTCTTACATCACCTAGACTTCTATTTATACATGACAAATAGGGCCTAAACATGGGTAAACCCATGGTCCAACATCCCCATACCCTTTACATAAGCCCAAAACCCAAAAATCCCTAAAAAGGGGCCAAGATTCGACGATCTCCGCTTCGACTTGTGTTTCACCTTCGACATCCTATCGAAGTCCCAAAAGTAGTTCAAACATGACCAAGGATCCTAATAACTTGGTCAAGGGCCAACAGGCCCCCAACACTCACCTGTGACTCGTCCAGAGTCACTCTAGTCTAGGTAGCTCTGCTTCAAAATCCTTGATCTTGGATCGAGATGCTTCGACCTATTGATGCACCATGGCCTCTTGCTCAATGAATTCTTGGATAAATTCTTCGTTGACAGGTCCCTCCAAGTGTTGTTCAACTGTAGTGATGACTTGCTCCAGTTCTTCTCCTCGGCCTTCAATCTCTGCGAATAGTTGACAAGCCTCATCCTGTGTTGGTTGGAGCCTTTGAGTCACCTCCATGACTTTGCTCTGAATGGTGTGGACCTGTTGTTGAGAAGTGAGTTGTTCTTGGGATCACTTCATCCTCTCAACGACTGATAGGGGATTCAACTGTGCCTATATTGTTTCTTCTTGCTTCTTTACCTCCTGGAGCCGACTCCAGTGCCTTCAGTTCAGTATCCTCAGTGAGTCGCTCATAAGTCTGATCACTGCGATCACTTAGCTGTTTACATTCCATGGAAAGGGCCTTGATCCTATCAACTGCGCTTCGAGTAGTTTCTTCTCTTTGATCGCACACATCCTGCGGAGTGTTGGGCACTCTTCATAGATCTAAGTCTGCTATTCTTTGTTGAAGCTGCTGGATAGCTTCCACGAGCTGCGCTACTTGATGCTCCACTCAGTCTTCTGCCTTTGTCTCTAAGCCCGTCATAGAGAAAAGTGCTCTGTCTACTGCTTCTTTGAATCCAAGCTGCTCTACGAGAAATTGATATTTTTCTTTCTTGACCTGCACCCTCTCTTCTTCAAACTTGGCTTGAAGGTCATCCTTCTCCTTTTGTGTGACCCAACGTTGCTCTACCATTTATTCTTGGGCTTGTTTCAGGGTCGTTGTGGCCTGGTATTTCTCATCTTGTGATCGACAAAGGTGATATTCGGTCACATCAACTAGTCTGCAAAGTTGGGCAGACTTATCTCCCAAATCTAGTTCTTTTGATGGCGGGGGTGTAGTGGATACTGCGCGGCTGGATTGAAGGGCCTTTTGTACCCCTATGAGTTCAACCTCTATCCTGTTGTACATCTCCTCCTGCTTAGCTTCATGTTTCTGCAAGATGTCCTGCGAGGCATCTTCTACAACTGCGATGATGAAGTTGAAGTCATCTACAATGAGCACAATCTGCATCTTAGTTAAGGTGGCTCTGGATTTCTTTCGGTAAGTGGGTTTCATGGGGGAAACCTTACTTTTATTCAAGGGATCATCCTCATCAAAAGGATCCCTAGGCGATGTTACTTCACCCTGCTTCTACTGATCTTATTTTCCGTTGGTATCTTCTTGATCTAATTCATCATCACCCCCTCGGCCAGGTGATACTAAAGAAATTTATTCTGATGCGATGCTCAAGTTTTGTACCTCTTCAATCTTCTTCCTTCTGCTGGGTCCAGGAGTATCCTTTGCTTCATGAGTGGTCTTAGGGTTTCCGATTAGGTCAGGGTCTAATATTTCTACGGGGTCAGTGGGGATGAGGAGCTTTACAGACAAGTCCTTGGTTATATCTTCGAGGTCCTCCTATGTGATCTTTTAGTATGAATGAAGCTCTTCTTTATTCTCATCTGCACGCACGGTGATATTAATTAAGTGTCGATCTGTGCAAAACTTCATGAGGGGCCGAAACCGATGCAAGGTGTTTGGTGTTATGCGAGGGATAGCTTCAATAACCCTCTTCAGTTGGAGATAATATTTATGAAAGACCGCGTTGGACTGTCACTATTTTCCCATATCGCTCGAGTACCAGAGCATGGTGAACTTTGCAGTGAGTGGCTCGAACAGCTCAATGTCCAAGAAGGTCGCACCTTCCGGCATCTCCCAAGCAGTAAATGCAATGAGGATCAGGAGCCATCTAAAGTGGAACTCATAGCCCTGATCTTGAGCTTCACGATAGTCTAATTCCAGCTGGTTGACCAAGTACTTCACCCAATTCATCTGGATTCCTTCTACACATTTCCCGGTGAGGTCAACAATGAATCCTGTGACTTGTGTAGGTTTGTTCTTTCTCACGAGATTTCCCGCGATCAACTGGCAGGCCAGGCGCATTGTGCCATTCTGGATGGAAGCTACCTTGTAGCCTCGCATTCCCTTTTCTACATCGCCATATGTGTCTTTGATCTTGTGTGCTAATGCACGATCTGTAGCCTTCCCTGGGTAGAAGTCCTGCGGGTCGAGTCCCTACATGCTCAATTCGGTGATCCTATGGATCAACGTCGGATCGACTGTGATGTGTCAGTATAGCCATAGGTAGCTGCCATGGTAACATGAGAGTAGGAGATTAACACACGCATTAACCTCCTGGTGCCTTCCAAAGTGTGGAATATTCATTACATTCAAGAGGGTGGACTGCGTGAGGTTCATAGTCCATGGCCGGGGGATTATTTTTGAGTTCTTCCCCTTCGTCCTAGTCAAGTATTTGTAAGGAGAAAGCATACTATGGTTCTTGTGGTCTCCTAGGTTGAAGTCATTGAACTTCAACGTTGCGATCTTATCCTTCTATGTTCTAACTGCATGTATCCCCTTCGGGAGGTATGTAGTAACCATGGTGTAATCAAAGTCTCTTGGGACACTGTCACGACTCACCGCGCCGACCAGAGGCTAGATGTAGTCGGGTAATATGGTTAGGATTAGCTTCGCATTTGCCAAGTCATCTCAGTGCTTGGTTATTTTCTTTGCTACAGGTCAAGATGGTCTGGATCCACGAGCAGTCGACAAAGAGGCTTGCACTCCTCTCACTGAGGAAGCTTGAATACCCGCGAACATCACTTTCTCAGCCATGATGTCAATCAAAACTTCTTCCACAATTTTCTTCGTATCGTTGAGCTCGTCTGACATGCACGCTTAGATTGGATAACTCATATGGATGAATGAGTGCTCAAATCAATAGAACTGGTGTCGATATTACTAAACATGGCGTGGTAGAAATGAGTTGGCTAGGATACAATTCAAAAAAGTGTTCTTGGTGCAACAATCAATGGAATAAGTAGACACTAGGTAAGGAATATCTCCAATGGATGGGAGGCCTTCATCAATGCGGTTTTGTCTGTTGTGGCGCGGTCCCAATGGTCTGATGGCGAGCTTTTGGGCCATAACTGATGTTCTAACTGTTCGGGGCATTAGGATAACAGTTATAATACTCTCAACGACTATATTTCTTCGTCGTGGAGAAGTGCCAGGTTGCACTGTTATGATATCTCGATGAAGTTCCAGTTTTTCAAACCTTCCTTATGCGAAGTCCCTTCTGGAACCTTCTGCAACTTTTCTATCTTTGCTCTCTTCTTACTGAGCTTTCTAGCCTTTTTCCCTGTAATATTTATCTCAGTATTCCTCTTTCCATTCTGATTCTTATCTCCTTTTAGCATAGTAACTTCACATTGTTGATGGTCTTTCATAGGGTTTAAGGACAACACTTCTTCTCTGTTTGGAGTAGGTTCTCTACTATTCTGTGAGTCTTCTTGTGTTATTTCCACTTCAATATCCAAGTTTTTGGTTCTGAACACCTTTGATCTATTCTCTCGTTCTTCAATCAAGTGCGCTATCTGCCTAGTCATGAAATATTTTAATTCTTGATTATTTTGTTCTAAGACTTCCTCTTCTTTTCTTCTAGCCTAATTTTTCTCAATCCAAGTTTTTCCTAGTACTATAGAAAATGGGGCGTTGTTCTCAATAAATTTAACAACCTCAAAATATTCTTCTGTCGAAGTTCCATGAGCATTCATAGATATCTGGTTGAGTCTTCCACATAGGGTTATCAAATTTCCTCTAAATAATCCTATTCCTCCTAATGAAGGAATCATAACAGGCTTTCCTAAAATTTCCCAAGTTCTTTCTGTCATGATATTCACCTGTGTTTCCTCATCTAGAACACAGTCAATGTCGAAGTCTCCTATTCTTGTTTCTATGCATTCTTTTTCTTTGAATCTCTCTGATAAGTTGATATTTTTGTGATCATTCGGGGTTTCTTTCATATGTATCAATACATTCTATGATTCTTTCTGGGGTTCTTCCATAATCTTAGTTTCTTGATTTTTCTCAAGGTTTTCTTGTCTCAAATTCATTCTTTCAACCTTAGCAATCATTCTAGGGCAATCCAAAACTTCATGGTCCATAGCTTGACAACAAAGAAAAATAGGTATTCTACCAGGGAATTCCTTAGTAATATGTCTTGGTCTTATGAAACTATAGAAAAGAGTTAATCCTCTCTTTCTCTTGAATGATCCCCAACCTTTCCTGTACTGGGCACTAGGATCATAGTAGCTATCCTTCAAAAAATTCTTTCTAGGTTCCTGCATCCATTTATTAGTCCAAACATTCTTTCTATGCATAGGAATAACATATTTTTGATTATTTCTATCATATCTACTCATATCAAACCTTATTTCATCTAGCTATGCCCTACTTTTCAAACTAAGACAAAATTTATCAAACATACCTAGATCCATTCTTTTGAAGCAAAAATTTCCACTTATCTTACCTTTTCAATGAAAAAATTTCATTGTTCTTACCTTTATCAGAGAACAAAGATTTAAGATCTTACCTCTTTAACCAAAACTTATTACTTTAATTTTATCAGAGCATAAAGATTTCAGGTCTTACCTCTTTTCTTCAGATCTGACTTTTCTTCTTGGAACAAAGCTTTACAGGTCAAGTAGAATACTGCGCACTAGGAAAACAGATCTACGCACGAAGATTTCTTTTTTCTGTAATTCCCAGAAATCACAGTTTCAAGTCCCAACAATGGAACCATTTGTTGGCACAGGGGAGGACCCTGGGTTCAACGCTAAAGAGTGCACCAACAAAACCCTAACTACTGGCCCTTTCGGCAACACTTGCAAAGAAGATGAAGTCTCACCCGAGGTAGAGGAAGGTGTGGTTGAAAGACTCAGATGTCTGTAACCTTAGCTGGGACACAAATCTATGATTACAACACTTTTACAGAGCACTTAGTAGTTACAGTTCATTAGTATTTAACCAGTATCTACTTCGTAGATAAAACCCTAATTACAGAGAATCGTAGTATTCACACAGATCCAATATATTCAAGCACTAAGCACATCAACATAGATTAGATCTAGCATACATTCACATTATTAAGCTATCATATTAGATTATTCTAAGCATATATCAGTGCACTAAGCATTTAATCACATAAACAAGAGAACAACCATAAAGCACAAAGAAACCACAACACAGGATATATGTGGTTCAGCCCCACCCCGGGGCTATGCCCACCAACTCTTCTTTATTTATTTCTATCAATATTCTACATGCACAGAGCCATGATATCTTACTCCGCAGGGGAAAATAGATCTGTGCACACTCCGCTAGATCCTCCTTCCCTGAGTTACAACACAAAGCCTCTTTGCAATCTCTTACAATCACTTGCACTTAGCCTTGCAAATCTCACACTGTATGCACACAACATTTACAATCATCGCTTGCACTTATCGTAGCACCAAAAACATCCTCTCTGACCTTCTCTTACATCGCCTAGACTTCTATTTATACATTACAAATAGGGCCTAAACATGGGTAAACCCATGGGCCGACATCCCCATACCCTTTACATAAGCCCAAAACCCAAAAATCCCTAAAAAGGGGCCAAGATCCTGCAATATCCTCTTCGACTTGCGCTCCACCTTTGACAGCCTATCGAAGTCCCAAAAATAGTTCATACATGACCAAGGATCCTTAAAACTTGGTCAAGGGCCAACACAATGGTTCAATGAAGATAAAGACTATTGATGAAGATTAGATTTCCTTTGTTGTGAATGGGCATTGGTTTAAAGTCTATCATAAGCCTCTATGTAAACAGGATTTTACCAAACAAGTTATTTGGAATTCAAAAATGCAATTAGTAAGAAAGAGGGGTTCTCCTCCTACTGAACCACCACTGTAATTTTTCGTTGTGTGTTTTGATTTAATTTTGTACATACATGTATATATAGGTGTTTCTTAGATAGTGATTCTTTTGTGGTGTTACTAACAAAGGCATAAGGTAATTATGTTCTCATGTAGATAAGAAATAAAGAGGATGTTTTCTAGAGGTGAGTTTATTCCTTTATGCAACCCTAGTATATTACTCATGGGAAAAGAGACAAAATGATTTTTCCTTAATTTTTTCATACTCCTAAAAATTGAAAACGTCGAGGAGCACTAACTGAACTAGATCGAGAAAAATCCATGGGACAATATAAGGAGTTTTATTTAAGTTTTTCAAACTCCTAAAAATTGAAAACACTGAAGAGCACTAACTGACCCATGCTCGAGAAAAATCCACAAGATAGTATAAGGAGTTTTCTTTAAGTTTTTCAGACTCTTAAAAATTGAAAATACTGGTGAGCATTAACTGATCTGGGCTCGAGAAAAATCCACATGAAAGTAGTAGTTAGGATCTTGTTTTCAATAAAATGGGAGTGGAAATGAAAAAAGTGGTTTGTTTGGTTCCAAAAAGAGGAGTTTATGCACCTTTAAAGGGGGGTGTCTAGCTGCAATTTTCTTCTTGTTACAAATCTTGGAGCCCAGTCATTGAATTATTTTTCCTCATTTTTTTACTCCCACTACAATTTCATAGTTTCGGTACTAGTGTGTTGTTTGTTGTAGCAAAATAAATTCACGTGTTCTCCTCCATAGGAAGTAGCATATGCCACTAATCACTACAAAATGAAGCCTACAAAGTTCTAGTCTATAGAATACGCCACCGGGTACCTTATCAAATTTTCATTGGGTACCCCAATAAAATATTTGTGTTTTTTCAGTACTAGATAACGTCTCTGTGTTGTTCCGGTACTGCAAATATTTTCCTCTGTGTTCATCCGGTATTGGACAAGTATTTGTATTGTATCGATACTGCAACAGTATTCACCTCTGTGTTCATCCGGTACTGAAAAAACTCTGCATTGTTCTGGTACTGAAAAATATCTTCTATACTGGTCCGGTACTAAACGATAGTGTTGTGGTGATCCGGTATTGAATTTGTACCCTGATATTGACAAAGAGGATTTTGGTAACATTGTTATTGATATAGCTTCAATGATTCAAATACATTCCAAGGTAAAGTAGAGGTATGAACTCAATGCTTATTCCTTTTTATTAAAAGTCATATGAGTTTTGCATTTTACATATGTTTACCCTCATATTCCCTTGTTATTTTGGAATCACTAAACCTCCATATCATTATTTTCTGAAGTTCTTCATGATTGCCCTAGTTTCGAAATCAATGCTAATGTAAAAGACTCTCTTCATAAGCTGATCATCCAGTCTGACATATCTTGTCAAAAATTCCCATTTGTATGATGACAAAACTATGATTACACCACTTCTTATGAACTCATGTTTTTTAAACTTACGACGTCAAAAGTTACATAATGATGAGTTTTGGCCACATTCATTGTAATCATTGTAGAAACTGGTAAGAAAGGGATGTGATTCTACTTGTGGGTATGATCGTCACCTTATCCATGAACACGATATTGATGCATGATTTCTTACCTCTTCCTTACCTCACTATCATTTCAAAGAATTGACCGTTGTCCTCTCGATTTCATTATATACGCTCTTCTGGATGGCTCCGTCATCTAGATGGGTGTTAATTAAACATTTTTTTATGTTATACACCACTCGATCCACTCCTACTATCCAGTTACTATGACTTCATCACCCTTTTCTTATAAGTGTTACATTCAGTACCAAACCCCCGCCTAAGTTTCGTTGCCTATATTTGTTTTAAAAACCCATTTTTTAAGCCGACATAGGGGTTGACAGGCACGAACCAGTGTTTCATATGCACAGAGAGACGAAGGAGTATCAATATTGCAAATAAAAATTTGAAAAGGTTGGTTGGGTTCCCTTTTTTGAAAAATTTAGAGGAGATCATGATGGAGTATCTCGTGCCTTCGTCCAAAGTTATGATTGGGAGAGTGTCCAGTTGGGGGATTTGAAACTAACAATTACTGAAGCTACCATAGCTGAGGAGATTGGGTTACCTTCCACTAGAGAGAAGTCTTTCAAAGGAATCATTGTGGATAGATCCATCTATCAAAAATTCTTGAAACTCGAGCACCTGGAACCATATTGGATGAAAGGTATCTCCAGAGGTTGGATTAAAGAGGAATATTGCACAATGATTTTCTTCTTGCAAAATTTTTTAACTTGCGAAGGGAGGTATGCAATAACCTTTCTGTATCATTTAAGGCTTTTATTTCATTTTGAAGGAGGCCCATACATAGAATTTCCACATTTCCCATGGATGAGTCTGAGCAAGATGGTGAGGGGTGTTAAGTATTCATCCAAGAAACCTGAAACTAGTCTTTATCACCATGGGCTGATGAGACTCTTAGTTGTTCATGAATTAAGAAAACATGACATTAGTTAGAATAAATTATTAACAAAAAAAAATTCTCACAAGACTTATAAGTCTGTAGAAGGGAGTGTAACAGGGGAACATAATAAAGAATCATATAGAAAGAAGGGAGATAATAGAAAGAAAAGACATAAATTTAGTAAAAATATGGATCTTGTTGGCCCTAGCTCACCAAAATATGTAAGTAAATTGAATAAAGAGAATACAACAATTTTAGAAGAACAACATGCACCTATGGTGGCACAATCATCCAATATCAAGAACATTCAACTAGACTTTCCCACGAAAAGTAAACTCAAATCAATATGAAAAGTAGGAAGAAACAAAGTTTTGGGAATGATGATGGGAAATTTGCAGACACTGTCCCCAAGGTAATTGTTGAATTATCTCATGAGTAGGTTGGGGAAATTACAGAAAGTATTCCAGAAGGAGTTCTTGAAATACCTTAGGAACAGGGTTGGGAAATTGTAGAGAATGCTCTAGAAGTGATTGTTGAAATTCCTAAAGAAAAAGGTGGAGAAGCAGAAAAGACTCCCTAATTTAGATTCAAATGAAATAAGAAATGCAAAGAGAATGAAGGTAGTAATCTAGCACAATCCTCTAGCAGGAAGACCAAGAGTACAACAGAGAAACAAGTTCCAGTCCCTACATCCAAGCCCTCTAGCAGGAAGACTAGGAGTACACCAGAGGAACACATTCCAGTCTCTACATCCAATCCCTCTAGTAAGAAGACTAGGAGTACACCATAGGAACAAGTTCAATCCCCTACATACAAGCCCTCTGATATAAAGAAAAGGAGTATAAAAAAAGAAAAAAATCCAATCTCTCCACCTAATCCCTCTAGAGTAAAAGTGAAGAAGGAACAGGAAAAGAAAAGTCCAATACCCAATTCTGAGCCTAAAACGAAGAGGAGGATATTGTTTAAAGAAGAAATTATTGTTCATATGAGCACACTCGAGGAAGTCTCAGGTACAGGACAAAGAACCACTCAGAGTATGGTTAAGTAGGGGCCAATTCTTCATGTCCCTTCCTTTACAGAAGATCCGATGGACATCCCAACTTAAACATAGAAAGATGAAATGTATGTAGCGACTATTAGTGAAGAAGAGGAATTAGTGACATAAACACTAAAGGACCTAAGGAGAGAAGTTAAAGCCAGGGAACCGATAAAAAATGAAGTAGTTCAAGAACCAGTCAACTCTCTGACCAAACATCAGTTGGAAATGAAAGTTAAAAATATTACAAAATAGAATGCATGGTTGAAGTAAGAAATAAAGGAGTATAAAGTGTTGGATAGGCATATCAAGAAAGAGAACGCACAGTTAAAGGAGAATATTTGCAGACTACAGGAAGAGCATGGTGAAGTTTCTGTCAAGCTGAATGAAGTTTTGCGCCTGGTATAGTATACACGATTCATTAAGAGGGAGCTCAAGGATGAGGCTTCAGGGATGGATATCTTAAAACCAGACAACTAATGTTCAAGAAAGGTAAAAGATCAACAACCGTTTTGAAATTTTGAATACTGATTCAACAGTTTTTCATGAGGACATGCAATGACTTTGGCATGGGGGAAATGTTGAGCCTCCTTTTTGTCACCTCTAATTTCGTTATCTTTCCCATATCCTAACCAATTTTTCCTAATATTTATGCAACTTCTTCCTAGTTTCCTCATCATACATGCCTTTAATCAATTCTTGTGTACCCATGAGGTAACTAATGTTTAATCATAATTTCTAGTGATTTATTAATAATTAGGATTGAATATTTGATGTTCAAAGAAATTTCTAATTACTTTGGATGGTTCAAGCACACTTCATGTTAACAATTTTTGTTGTTGAGATCGTTTGGTACTTGTTGTTGAGATCATCTGGTACTCATTGTTGGGATCACCCGGTACTCGTTACTGAGGTCGTCTGGTACTCGTTTCTGAGGTCGCTCGATACCTTTTTGTTACGCTCGTCCAGTACCAGCTTGTATGTATGTGTGTGTATGGTACTGATTTTTACGCTCATCCATCCAGTACTGACATGTATGCCTTTGTGCGTCCGGTACCATTTGTTACACCATCTGGTACTAAGATTATGCAGCTGTGTGTGTCCGGTATCTATTTCGAATTCCCAGGCTTGAAGTTTGGAATGTGATTTTTCTCGATGCGTTCAAGGCATTATGTTGGTTCGAACATTCTTTTTTCATTGGAAGACACAATACATTTCATCACTCATGCACTTTGTTTCATGAGGATGAAATCGTTTCCCTAAGAATCGATATATCATGCAATTGTAATAATTATATGAACATTTGATGTTATATTGATACTTTGGTTTTAATGAATGCTTCTCTTTAAAATATAGAGCCTCGTAGATGATAGCGGATAGAGATAAATAAAGTAAAGCACAATTATGCTGTAAATTTTTCTTTGGAACAACTGTGAATTATATCTCCATTTTTATGAAGCAATGATATAATTTATGTTATATATTATATGTTTGTGTTTACACCTTCCCTACTGTAAGTTATCTTAAGAGATACCTTGTTGGTACGGCAAAGGCCCGCCGACCCAACTAAGGTAATTATCTTTGTAATTAATTGTGAATATGATTTTGATTTCCTATGTGTGTGTGTGAACATTTTCATATTTTGATTACAACATTTAATCCCTTCTCTGATATGTTTCAATGATGCATTTGGTAGCAGGTCTTCTGGATGTATGGTAATTTTGAATAAGAGAGAGTTTTGTATATGAGATCTCTGAGTAATGGTTTGACATCTTTGTGTGAGTGTGCAAGGACAATTATTTACTTTAAGTGCTTTAATGTTCTATCTAGACAAATGTTATAGTGTTATTTCCATTCTGCATATCTAAGAACGGTTTGGATATCTATCTTTAACTGTACATGAACCTGTAATGGAGAATCCTACCATACTCAAATTTCTTTCCTAGAATTAATCAGGTTTCACTTTTCATATACAGGTACAATTAAGACCTTCATCTCTCACATACATGCACTTACAATGGAGTGTTTATACTTTGCCTGATAGTTCTTTTAGCTCAGTTAAGTTTCCAGAATGTTAATGAGTGATTGTGTGGTTGTTACAAGAGATAGAATAATATCCCATCTCTATATATCATGAGCCAACAATGAGCAAGATCTATCCCCTGAATAAGAATGATGAGTTATGCATTTGTTGATCAATTTTTATTTTTGGATTTTTAATTGTATGTGTGGAGTGTTATTTGAAAAGTGTGAAACAAAGTGTTTAGTTTCATAAGTAGTTTTCTTACATAGACTATACTCAACCGACATAGACAATTATATGTTATTAGTAGATACAATACATCAACTCTATTGATTGTGAAACCATATTGACATATTAAATGATTGCAATTTATTGAACATATAATTGCACCAACATTCCTTACACTCGTGCCCAGGAAAATATTTGTCATCACAATTATAACAAAGTCCTTTGAGTTGGAGTTCAACCATTTATTCCCTGGTCAATTTCTGGATATTTAGTGGAGTAGAAAGAGGAGTGGGAGTGACTAGTTTAGTGCAAGGAATAAAGGAGGGTTTTCGGTTTTGAGGAGAGACAACCTGTTGTGCTTCCTTAACTCTTTTAGTAGCATCCACCCAACTCTGAGATCAAGCCATGAGGACATGGGCACAAATATCATCCTTGAGGCCACTGATAAAACATTCTCAGAAAAAATCATCAGACATGCCCTCTATATGGAAAGCCAATCTCTCAAAACTGACTATAAAGTCTTCCACTATGCCAGATTGTTTCAACTTTTTCAAACGGTTTAAGTGGTTGGTTTCAGTGTCAAAGCATTAATAAATCTCTTCCACAAATGTTTTCCAAGCCACATACCCTTGGTGGGCATTCTCCATTTCCACCATTGCCAACATTCTTGATCTAGATGGAGACCACCATACTGGAGTTTGGCCAACTCATATGTAATGCCATACAAATATAAATAATGTTCCATTTGAGTTACCCAACCAGTGGGATATGAGCCATCAAATTTGGTCACATCCACAAGAGGAAGGCGTAGGTCACGCTGAAAGTGATGGGGCTGAAAAATTCTAGGAATGAGAGGAAGTTTCACCTTTGATTTGCAAAGGTGGGTCAGATGAGGGAAGATATGTAGGGATATGCATCTTGACGCAAATCATTGTAGTGAAGGAGACAAACTGGTTATTGAAGGATTCAAGCTGGGTAGCAAGGTATTTTTTGTGGTCTTGTTTGAGATTAAAGACGTTGGAATACGTATCTACCCTGAAAACAAAAATTTAACCCACAATGTTTTGCTAAGGAAGGTGCTCTGATACCACTTGTAATATTCCAGATATAAAATAGTATGCAGAACATAAATAATTATTTAGAAATGGCAGATAAATAGTGATATAACCAGAACAACACCACAATAATACCAAAATAATACCATAATAACACTAGAAAGAGCACTTTGATTACTGAGAGCAATATTCACTTACCTCTTTGAGGGGGAAACCTCCATTACATGGAAATATATTGACCTTTATTACATAGAAATATATTATTCTACCTACGTGATGGGTTAGGTCCCTAACAAGTTGGAAAACTCTGCAATACTTCTAGGGCGGATATGGCACATGGGGATTGAGCAAGATTCTCCATTATACTATAGTGTTGGGCTGATCGAGTGTTAGGGTTATCTTTCATTCGACGAAGTACCCCTTTTGGAGGGAGAAAAGCGGGTTCTATACCTAGTTTCTTGAGAGTGAGAGGGCCATTGGGTGGGTTTGGGACAAGAGGATCTTTTGATGGAGGATTCCCCTCATGAGAGTGTTGGATTATTGAGAGGGGGGGGGGGGAATCAGTAATAGAGCAATTTGATCCATTTTAGCCATATAATCCAATTGTTATATCAATGAATCATTATCATCCAATAACTGCAGAGTAAATAAGCAATGAACAAATGAAAAAACATACACATACACAATACACCAATGTTTTACGTGGAAACCCAAATCGGGAGAAAACTACAAAATTCTTTTTCTTATATGTTTTGAAGAATTACATTCATTGAAAGCACCAACTTCCTTTGTTTTCCAGTTGCAACTAGAAGGAGGCTTATTCTAGAGAGTGACCTTGTATAGAGTGCCCCACATGGAATATTTGTTGAATTGATCTGAAACTATTAAAAAGAATACTACAAACTGTAACCTAACCAAAAAATTTGGTTTCACTAAATTTGGATCTGTTATGAAGAAGTTATGACATTTTTACCTGAAACACCTGTTTTTGACTAGTTTCAGGACTAGCCACAAACCCTATTTTCCACGTAGTTTAACTCCAAAAATACAATGACCCACAAGATGAATGTTTTACCATAGATACTAGGATATGTTTTCTCAATGTATAGAATTTTCACGGTCTGAATCATTATAGAAAAAACGTTATAGCGAAAATGGTGAGATGACCTGTAAATAACATACCTTAGAAAGCACCAACAAAAGAATTTATCCTTCCTTGCATTTCGACCTTCTTTTCTTCACCTTCCCTTAGAATTTCATCTTATATATCCTTGGTTACCTCAGACACCTATAAATATTCAATATGCTCAAGTGTGATTAAAATGAGAGAGCCTTGCCTCTGATTTATACTCTCCAAGTAGCTTCCTTAAAAACATCTTCTAGGTCACTTGGCCCCACTTTCCTTATTTTAGGGTTAACCCACTTCTAATTTCTTCATTAAATTTATTATTAAAATAATTTATTTTTTATTCAATTTGAATTATAATACACTCATTACTTCAATTTATTATTTACCTTTTAAAATCTCTTAAACCACTTTGACTACTTTGACCTTTTGGGGCTTCTAGATGACATATGAGGGTCGTCCAACTTCGTAAGGCCATAACTCTCAAACCGTGAGGAGTTATGTGACATTCCACATACCACCAGAAATGGAATGACATGTACTATCCATATAGAATAATATTATTTGAAAATATATCATAATGCATACCATTATGCATCAAACAAACTTGGGTCCATTACCCAAACCTGGGGTCTCCAACTTCTCATGGCCATAAATCTCTAACCGTGAGGAGTTATGTGACGTTCCACATACCAATAGAAATGGAATGAAAAGAACTATCCATCTAGGATATAATTATTCCACAATTAAGCATGGGTTCTCTTACTCCGCAAAGCATCTTCCCGTGAGGGCTTTCACCATAAGGGGACCACTTTGGAGTTCATCCATCTTTACTTCTTATCAACCATGATAAGACAATAATGAGTCATCTTTACATCAAACAATATTGGATCCATTACCCAAACCTTTGTGCTGCAGGGATTTCTTCAAGGGCTGACATCAATGACAACCAACCTTAATCAACAATCTCCCCCTTTAGCATTGATGACAACACTTTGATGCAATACTTAAATCATATCACTCATACTCCCCTCAGAACCATGCCTTTGTCCTCTTTATCTGATAAATTTGCCTCTGTCCTCTGCATCTGATAAATTTTCTCCCCCTGGAACCATGCCTCTATCCTCTGCATCTGATAAATCTCTCCCCCTTTGTCATCAATGGAAAAGGTATCTTTCCATTTGGGGCTGCTCCCCCTGACTGAACTGTCCTCTTATGGTGCTTCCTCGTGTACATTTAAGACATATAAGATAAGCATTCAAAAAGAATTAAAAAAGCATTCATTTTGGAGTAGAAATAACTCCAAGTCTTTGGCGAAGATATTGAAAGGCTTTCCGTGGAAGTGGTTTTGTAAAGATGTCTTCCACTTGTTCTATTGTGCCCACATACTCAACTCTGATTTTCTTTTCTGCAACCTATTCCCGTAGAAAGTGATACTTGATTGGAATGTGCTTTGTCTTGGAGTGCATCACCAGTTTTTTTGAGATACTGATGGCACTTGTATTATCACAATATATTGGAATGGGATCATCATATTGAACCTGTATATCTGTCAAATTTTGTTTCATTCAAAGAACCTATGTACAACATGTTGCTGCTGCAATATACTCTGTCCCGGCTGTAGATAGAGATATTGATGATTGTTTCTTGCTCAACCATGATACCAAACACTCACCTAAGTATAACGCTGCTCCACTGGTGCTTCATCGGTCATCAATACAACCTACCCAATTTGCATCTGTGTAGGCAATAAGTGATAGATCTTTTCCTTTTGGATACCATAATCCAAACTCTTTTGTTCCTTTGAGATATCTGAAAATCCTCTTTACTGCTAATACATGTGATTCCTTTGG
>ML802692.1:200215-237646 GCA_009831015.1 Picea engelmannii | reverse complement strand
GTGGTGGTACTATGTGTTATGGAGCTCTCTATCTTCAAAAATAATGTAACCAACTCTATGGTAGCGTTGATTGTTAAATGTGAGGGAATGGGTCAAGCCAAGCTAAGATTAATCATCTAGAGGGACTTGATTCATGGTGTGAATCACCTATAGTATTTCAAAATTCTTTTGAGATGCCCCACCTTAACCTTCACGTTACCAACGTACGCTTTAATGTGAAAGTGGATGTTGGCACAAATCAATGCTCCTTTAAACCAAGTTAAATTGCAATAATGTTGACATTCTAAAAAACATAATCTTTTCATTTTCCTAATTAAAAAAATCAAGTATAATCAATTGCTATGCTACATGAAATTCCATGGTCCACAAAAGTTTGTCAACAAGAAGGGAAAACTTCCATGAAATTATTGCATGGAGAATATGAGTATATAGGGTTAAGTCCTATTCTCACGTTGATTGGAAAAAGGGAAGAACCAACATAAATGGTTGACAATCTCTTCCTTGTGACAAAACAATCACTTAGATTGAGACACACCCATATATTAGAGATGATTGGTTAAGACAAAGGTTGCCTAAAATTAAAGACTAGGTAAAAAATGGGAAACAACTTATTGTAGACTAGAGGCAAAATTGCTCTAAAGTTTTGAAAGATATTAACTACGAAATGGATATCATCGGTTGAGTACCTAACATGTATTAATTGTCTAATTTAATGAAGGTTGAAATCTTTCATTTAAATATTCAACTTGTGTAACGTACCCAGCCTCAAAGTTGAGTCCCGTTACTACCATTTCAACTAACATATCGATTTAAATGTGAAAAATACATGCAACATGACATGAATACATGTCATTATCATGAATAATTTTAAAATGTGAATGCATCCATTTAAACATGAACGAAAACCATTAAACTCACACAATAACATTCATACTTATAAATTACAAAGTAAATGCAACGTTTATTCACAACATTAAACAATAATTAACACAATGATCAAAACATTTTACACAACTGTCTATAAATGAAGGATGTTTCTCCCAACCGTAGGCTCTGTTGCACCAATTCTCTCTGCAACAAGCCACCCTCGATCTGGGGCTATGAGTCCACAAGGATGGGTAGGCTCCTACGGGTGTCTACAGTCCACTGTAACAACTCAAATACCCACTAAAACACAATGACATGACTACTACAACAATTCTAACTGACCAATTCTCTTCCCCATCAATTTGCACAACCCAAGGGATGAGATTTCCTTCTCTACATTGCAACCCCTCAGACAATCTCTATGCCCTCCAAGGCTTCAACACATATTGGTAAGGAACCTCTCTACTAGGGGCTCCAGGTAATCCAACTACAACAAGAGTGTTCACACAACATTTACAAATGCTCTTGGGTAATTTCCTCAATAGGAATCACTCACAGGCACACCGACCTCATTCTCAACTCAATTACTAGCTCCAACAAGCTATCTTCCATACCCACTATGGTTGTCCACTTTTTCCCAACATTCAACTATGTTTTTCCTCGCTTCTTGCTAACTATAAAACAAATTTTTCCTTTCTAATCGAAAATCCTCTTCTCCCATGCTTGCTTGACTGTTACTTTTCTTGCAAGCATGATTACACTTAACCCATGTTGTCATAACTGAGTGGGATGACTTCCTCACCCAACCTCTTACATCAAATCAACAATTTGAGTGCTTATAAGTCAAAGGGATAAATGGTTGAATGACAAACTGATTAATGAAGATGGCTTGAGACTCAAGGCATATGGAAACCCCTCATTAAGCCCTCTCTCTTGTGGAATCATAGCCTCCCATCACTTTGGTCCTCACTCATCTACATCCAATGATGTATTCTATTTTATTATTTTTCAATGTACAATGTCTACATATTACATCACTTGGCCCGGGGCCATTCATAATATTTTCAATTATGCAATACTACATCGGGGTCAAAACTGGGGTGTTACAATCCCCTCCCCTTACAATTTGCACCGTCCTTAATGCACATCACCATACATGTGTCCCTGTATACATACAAAATATTATATCACATTACTTGATACTTTTGCAATTTAATGACTCATGCAGCAATTCCAACTAACAACCTCTCGTTCCGCACAACCCAAGGAAGTGTACCCCCTTCTCTGCACTACATCCCCTTAGGTTGTCCCACTTTCCTTCAAGAACTCCAACACAGATCGAACAAGAAGTCTTAGAGTTGTGGTATGGGAACTCCAACTACACCAAAAGGAAGTCTTATACATGTATGTACAAATGTACATTCAGATTCTCTCAGAATATGCAAAAAAATTGCAAGTACTCTTCCTGCATCACCTCTTCATGCTCCCACATGGCTTCTTCGAGACCATAGCAAGCCCATTGGACCTTTACTAGGCCGATGGCTTCGTTCCTGAGGACTTTGAATTTTCGTTCCAGGATGTGCACCGACTCAACTCGAAAGTCCCCTTCGTGCTCCACCTGGATCACAATTTAATCAATCTCATGGTTAGGATCAAGCACATACTTATTTAATAAAGACACATGAAATACATTATGAACTCTCATTGATGCAAACAATGAAAGCATGTATGCAACTAGGCATATCCTCTCTAGAACTTTGAATGGCCTACAATATCTCACTGCCAACTTTGGGTAACTTTCCAATTTCAGCAAGCTCCTTTTTGTTTTTACTTTAAAAAACACATGCTTGCCCACTTTCAATTCCCTATGTGCTCTGCCTTTGTTAGCATAGCTATTTTGGATATCTTGTATAGTCTTTAAATTTTGCTTTAGTTTTATCAGTATGTTCTTCCATTTCTCTTAGCAATTTTGGTCCAATAATTGTTCTATTTGTTGTGTTATCCCAGCTCACTAGTGTGTTGCATTTTCTACCATACAAGGCTTCAAATGGATTCATTTTCAACAATGCTTGATACTGATTGTTGTAAGCAAATTCAACCAAATGAAGATAGTCATCCCACTTGGAACACTGATTCATTACATACATTTTTAACATATCTTCAATTATGTAATTGACTCTCTATATTTGTCTATCTAATTTTAGATGATACATTGTGCTGAAATTAAGATTTGTTCCAAATCCTTTAAACATCTCTTTCCAAAAATTGGAAGTAAACTTGGTATCTTTGTCAAATACGATTGTCTTAGGCACACCATGTAGCCTAGCAATTTATTTTATATAAATTTATGCAATGTTGGATGCCTTATGTGTCATCTTGACTAGAATAAAAGGTGCATTCTTTTTAATTTTTTCCACCACTACCATGATGGAATCATGTTGCCTCCTTGTTATGGGCAACTTGGTAATGCAATCTATGGTAACAATCTCTCATTTCCACTCTAGAATGGGTAATGACTGTAGTAATCCCATTGGATGTATGTGCTTATCATTTACCTTCTGGAATTCCATGCATCTAGCAATAAATTAAGCTACATTTTTCTTCATTCCCGACCAATAATATTGTGCTCTTACAATTGCGATTGTTTTATGATATCCTAGATGTCCAACATATGGTATATTGTGCATCTCTTTTAAAACTAAATTTCTCAATTCTTGAGAATTAGGAACATAAACTGTGTTTCTGTACAAGAGGATTCCATCCTCTTCCATCCTATAATCCTTAATTTTTTGTTATACACCAATATAAACCCATCTTAACTATGGTTCTACGAAGCGCCGAGAGGGATCAAATATCTCGAGATGCAAACCGTCATCCTTAACTCATTTTAGAGTGCAAAAGGTTAGACACGACATATACAATTTTCATTTACTTTATTTTTTTTATTATTATTTAAGAGTCACAAGTGCCAGCTCCACGTTGAATTTAAGCAAGAAATCACACATTGACCTAATACTGGATTGTAGAATGCGCCTCTCGACACAATTACTCTGCTGCAAGATTTCTTTAACTTGCACATAATGTTGGTCTATTGTTACAACTTCTAAAATTATGCTTTTCAAACTTGAATTGTACATACTAATGATTGTAGAATGCATTTCATGCGCCCTTCTATTGAGTGCATCAACCACTTTATTCTCTTTTCTTTTAATGTGCTTGATGTCAAAGTCATATTCATTGAGAAATTCTAGCCATCTAGTTTGTCTGGCATTTAATGTTGGTTGTCCAAACAAATATTTCAGACCACTATGGTATGCCCTTAACTCAATTTTTTTTCCCACGAGATAATGTCTCCACATTTTCAGCGCATGAACAATGGTTGCAAGCTCTAAATCATGGACAACATAATTTCTCTCATACTCCTTCAATTTTCTTAATTCATAATAATTTACATTGATCCATATTATATTGAGAACGAAATTAAGACGAAGATATAACAAGGAAACACACATAGATATTGCAAGAGACACAGTAATACAGTTTAACTCAAATTCTATTAATTGACTGTCTGGAATACAAAAGACTATAAAATGCAAAGCACATAAGCTAGCCAGAAAGGTGGTAGCTTATCCCTAAATAGATAGATGTGTCGGCTATGCTCATTCGCGAGAAGATTACAAAGAGGCTGAAAAGGCCTTTTAACATAAAGCATCAATTAGAAAACCCTAAACATCCAAAACCCTAACCCCAAAAGATGAAATGCCAAAAGGTTTATGGGCCCTGATGTGGTTAGTTGATACATCAACTTCCCAAGGGCATAACTTTTGCATATGATCTTTTTTGGGGGTGCTTGGCAGCCCGTCGAAAAGGTCTAGCTAAGAAGTACACATTTCGCATGGCCTAGCATTTTCCTTTGGCTACATTCTAGGCACTGTCATGCCAAAAAAATGTTGTTTAGGGCCTCAAAACAACCCCAAAAGTTTGGGACACTTCGTCTTGGTGTCCATGATCCAATCAACCGTAGTATGTTCAATGCAGTAAGGATTGAGTTATGTAGGGGCCAAGTGTTCAACATGCCCGAAGTGTCCAAGAAAAGGTGGAAAATATGGTTGAAGTAGTTCAACGTTAAATACAGAGTGCAAGTCAAGAAAAGGGGGAATACTTAATTCAAAATCATTCTCACCCACAGCCTTGGTGATGGTGTAAGGATCATATCGGAGTGGGCAGAGCTTTCGATGGGGTCTAGTGAGGTGCTCTTTCTGCAAATGCAACCATACCTTATCTCCCACCTAAAACTTGTGTGGTACCCGATGTTGATTGTGGCATTGTTTGTACTTGGTGTTGGCATTCTGCAAAATATCATGAACTTGTTATTGGATGTGTTGAATTCATTCAACAAATTTGGTTGCTTGATCAACCTCTGTTTGAGCATGAGAGGACTCTTTCTCTATAACTGCAATTGACAAAGCTATGTCAATGGGGGCTAATGGCTGGAACCCCAAGCACACCTAAAAAGGGTTGTGGCCAATAGAGTTATGGAGGGATCTATTCTATCTTTTTTGAACATAAGGAAGGCTCTCATCCCATGTGCGTGGATGTTTGGAATTGTACGTCCTTAAGATATGAACAATCATCCTGTTGACTACCACTATTTGTCCATTAGTATGTTGGTGGAAGGCAGTCGATTTGGTCAGCTTGGTGTCTATCATCAACCATAGGTTGGATCAGAAAGTGCTCAAGAACCTATTGTCTCGATCTAAAATAATGGTCTGTGGGAGCCCAAAATGAACCCAAGCACATTCAAAGAAGAGCTTGGCGGTGGCCTCAACTATGATACTCTTCTTGTAGGGTGCCAAAACTGTTGAAATAATGTAACTGCAAAGAGTATTCTAATTAATATTGATGTATTATTCATTAGATCAATCCCCTTTTTTGGATTGATCATGTTGGGTATTGTAATTAACCAAATCCCCTTTTGTAGATTGGTCAAACCCTAATTGTAATGGGCTAAATGAAAAGTCAGCCCCATAATACATTAAAGTGGTTATAACCACCCAGATTGAGAAGTCGGCTCTGCTAGTGAAAAGACACCTCACTCCAACGCCTGCTTGATTGTATAAATAAGAGAGGCTAGCGCCTCATTTGGAAATACACTCACTTGTTCATCAGAGCGCAAGTCTGGAGCTGCAGTTGGAGAAGAAGATAGAGAGAGAGGCGCACTACTTGGGAGATGACTTTCTGTCTTGTTTGATTTATTCTCTTGGCATTGTATTGGCAATCTATATTAAGGAAGTTTTTGTTGGGTTTTCTCCCCCATGAGGGTTTCCCAGGATAAATGTTGTGTCTCTTGTGATTGTGTATTTCTTAGTGATCCTATCTATGCTATGCATTAAAAATAAACCTAATAATAACTTAAACCTTAACATGGTATCAGAACTAAGCTGAAGAGAGTATCTTTCACAAGAAGAAGAAAAACGTCATTGTTGACGTACATGTAAATTAGGGCTTTTTATTGTAGTTTCATCCTCAAAACCATCTAGAAAAGTGCACCCTAACCCAAGGAGTTCTTTGGCACATTTTCAGTGGGTAGATCTCCTGGAAAGTGAAACCTTAGTTTTCACCGGTACTAGAAAACCAGAAAACTAGAAGTACCAGAAAACCAGAAGTACCAGAAAACAAGTCCATAAATCTGATGGTCAAGTTTGAGGAGGTAAAATTTGGATTTTCAGAAATCCGACTGCACCAGCTTACTCGCCTCAACTCAACGCATCTATCTCTTGGATCAGAATTTCAAAATTTGAAGTTTGGAAAATTAGGGTTTCCTCACAAAACCCTAAGTTGAAGTTACAGTTGCAGTCTCAGAACCAGTTGCAGTATCAATTACAGTTGCAGTATTAGTTGAAGTATCAGCTACAATACCAGTTGCATTCACCCTTGAAGTTTTTAAGAGTTGGTGATCATTGTCGCTGCTACCAGATGGTGCCACTACTTGCAAATGTTATCAGAGGTATGTACTCACATATATTTAAATTGTTAAGCGTTAAAGGGTACTTGCAGGAGAAGGGATCTCTTGCCATAGATCTAGAAGAATCTCAAGATCCAACACATTCATAGGAATAATGCAACCCAGGTGTGATTATTCTAATATGCATATATTTGTTATGACATTATTTTTATCAGTGTTGCATGTTGTAGCTATGACCATCATTCTAACCTTTGGTCAAAATTCGAGTCAAGGTATTAGATGGATTAAAAGTTGAGATCATAGAGTTTACCCTCTAACCCAACCTTCTGTCAAGATATGATATTGTCGTAGTACAAAAGACAGGTTGAAGAAAGCACACTCATTCTTGAGGACAAGGCTCTAGGTTCCAGGTTTGATTAATTAAGTTGATAAGATTCAAAGTTGCACATGACAAGTTGATCACTACCCCTTTACAACTAAACACTATAGTTAAGATGGCAGTCTTTGAAAAGTATTATACTTGGTAGCATGTGAGCATATTGAGATAAATGCTTAATGTAATCATTTGCCTGATACAACTAACATCTCCTCTAGGAGAAACCTCTTGTGTTAGTTCTAGGTTGCCACAGAAGAATGGTTGATCACAACAATATAAGAGTGTTGACCTCATTTTGTATTGTATTTCTTACTTTTGATCCTTACTTCAGACAAGTCACAAGTGATAGCCTTAAAGGAGCTACTGTGATGATTATTCATGCTATTATTTTATCTACTACTATCAAAAGAGTATTATTCTTGCTTGTTGACCTTGTTTCAGGTCACAAGTGATAACTTTGAGGAAGCTATAGTGAAGGTTGTTGAAGGAAACATATTATATGAGACATGAAGCAGACTATGTACATGACCATATACACTCATGTACCAAAGAAGATGAAGAAGAATCTATCTCTTGAGATTCAGAGTATCTCATATGAAGATTGATTGAAAGGAGCAAAAGGCTCCAAAGATGACCGAACATTAGAACGGGAAGCAAAACTTGTTTGAAGCCTGACTTTGTCTTTCACATCTAAATTTGGCATTCAACACCAAGTATCAAAGATAGAGTCAACTTCCATGACTGGGAGACAGATGCCGTGAGAAGACTAGATCGTAGCTTCAGAAACTTCTAAGAGATATGAAATCTCCTGGGAAGATTCCCTTGTTTTAGTGACAAAGAAGGAAGCCAGTCAGAAAGACTAGGATATGGATTCTTCCAAGAGAAGAGAAGTCAATATTGATCTATATAGATCAAACATGTTGCAGATATACAAAGCATGATGTATGTCCAGAGGATTCTCCTGGCAAAAGGGAGAAGACTATGACGAGACACTTATTGAAGAAATAGTTCCAGTATTTATGAAGACAACCAAAACAACCATGATTCATATATAGTATGAGATGCAGGGGGAGAAATCCCCATATTTAAAATTGAGTGGTAGTTGGTGCTGTACATTAGTTGGGTCATAGAGACATGACTACAATAAAAGATAGAGTTACCTCCATGAAAGAAGAAGAGGTATCTTCAATATCAGTTATTGAGCCACCCTCAGTTTCAGATGAAGATGTTGTCGTTATAGAAGAAGAGGAGTTACTCTTAGATTTTAGCAGCCACAGTGAGGATGAAGCAATCATTCTCAGCCGTAGAGTAGGTGCAGGTGCAGAGTCCCAGTTCCATAAGGAATAGTTGCAGAGAAAGTAGAGGACACATTCCCAGACAATGAGACAGATAAGTGCTTTGCAGAAAGCAAATAGAGCGATCACATGATTGTGTAGATTGAGTTGCAACTGAGCAAGTGTACCAGATTAGTACAATGTAATGAGAAAAATTTATTTGAATATTGAATACAGAAAGATTCATGTCTGCCAGTTGAGGAAGGATCTGTACGTTTTGAAGCAATCTCCTAGAGCTTGATATTGCAGAAGATAGACAATTTTTTAACGAGATTGGGCTTTACCAAGATTAAAGTTGATTCTAGCCTCTACTTCGAGGTTATGAATGATGAGCCAGTGATATTGTTGTTGTATGTGGATGACTTATTCTTAACTGGAGAAGAAAAACTCATCACCAAATGTAAGAAGAAGCTCACTTCAGAATTTGAGATGAAAGACCTTGGCCTAATGCATTATTTCTTAGGTCTTGAGGTATGGTAGAGCCCAGAGAGAATCTTCCTTAACCAAGGGAAGTATGCAGTTGAAATCCTGAAGAGATTTGATATGTTGGAGTGCAAGTCCATGAATACATCCATGGAAACGAAGCTGAAGCTTATGGTCAACACTTCGTCAGAATTGATTGATGTCAAGCTGTACAGACAGATCATTGGATCACTGATGTATCTGACGAACACCAGACCAGATATTTGTTTTTCCATGAACACTTTGAGAAAGTTTCTGGTAGAACCCAGACGTGTTCACCTAGTTGCTGCAAAACATGTGATGAGGTACCTTAAGGGTACATTAGATTATGGTCTCAGTTATGATGGAGATCATAATTTCACACTGAGTGGGTACACTGATTCAGATTGGGCTGGAAGTGTCTCTGACAGGAAGATCACTTCAGGATGCTTTTTCAGTTTGGGATCAACCATGATCTCATGGCAGAGTAAGAAACAATCAAGAATTGCTCTCAGTACAACGGAAGCAGAATACATTGATGTGTGTTCTTCCAATTGTGAATCCATATGTCTTTGTAAGTTGTTGACTGGTCTATTCGACCTAGAGATGGAAGAAACCACGATCCTATGTGATAACCAGAGTTGCATAAAGATTACAGAGAATCCTGTATTTCATGACAAGTCAAAACACATAGAGATCTGATACCATTACATTCGTGACATGGTGCAGAGAGGAGCCATAAAGCTCCAATATGTTAGCACAAATGAATAGGCTGTCGATGTGTTGACCAAGCCTCTATCTCATGTAAACTTTGAGCACTTTCGAGATAAGCTCGATATAGTCCGAAAGGACCTCCCTCGATAGGGGGAGTAGCGTTGTGTTGATATGCCAGCCTAGTGTTGTGCTTCCAGCTTAATTGTTGTATTGTGATTCCAAATTAATTGTTGTGTTGAGATTCCAGCCTAATTGTTGATGCCAACTTAATTGTTGTGTTGAGATTCCAGCTTAATTGTTGTGTTGTGATTCCAGCTTAATTGTTGTGTTGAGATTCCATCCTAATTGTTGTGTTGAGATTCCAACTTAATTGTTGTGTTGTGATTCCATCTTAATTGTTGTGTTGAGATTCCAGCTTAAGTGTTGTGATGCCAGCCTTGTGCTGATGACATGCCAGCCTCGTGCTGTGATGATGTGCCAACCTCGTGATGTGATGATGTGTTGCCAGCTTCATGCTGTGATTCCAGCCTTGTGGTATAATGATGTGCCAGCCTTGTGCTGTGATGATGTGTTTCCAGCTTCATGTTGTGATTCCAGCCTCGTGATGAAGACTCTCAGCCTAGTGTTGATGTTGATGATGCTCCAACCTTCGTGCTGTGATGTTGTTGTTGTTGATGATGCTCCGGCCTTTGTGCTGTGATATTGCTGCTTTTGATGTTGTATCAGCGTTGTGTTGTTATTGACGATGATGATGTATTAGTGTTATACTAATCCATGTTGATGCAGTTTATGATGATGTTGCCAATTTAGCTTCTTTCTGAAGTTGATGATGATGATGCCACTTCAGCTTCTTGCTGAAGTTGATGATGATGATGCCACTTCAGCTTCGTGTTGAAGTTGATGATGATGATGCCACTTCAACTTCTTGCTGAATTTGATGATGATGATGCCACTTCAACTTCTTACTGAAGAAGATGATGATGATGCCACTTCAGCTTCTTGCTGAAGATGATGATGATGATGCCACTTCAGCTTCTTGCTGAAGAAGATGATGATGATGCCACTTCAGCTTCTTGCTGAAGAAGATGATGATGATGCCACTTCAGCTCCTTGCTGAAGAAGATGATGATGATGCCACTTCAACTCCTTGCTGAAGATGATTATGATGATGATGATGATGTCATTTCATCTTTCATGTTGAAGATGATGATGTTACTTTAGCCTCACGCTGAAGATGATGATGATATTACCTTAGCCTCATGCTGATGAGGATGATGATGCCATTCCAGCTCTCTGCTATGAATGATGATATTGATGATGAGAAAAACTTCTGATGATTTATAGATATGCTAGTCAGTGTTCCAAGATGTTGTTGATGATGCTGCCCTCTCTCTCGCCTGATGCTATTGTAGAATACCCTTCTTGTTAAGGGGGAGTGTTGAAATAATGTAACTGGAAAGAGTATTCTAATTATTATTGATGAATTATTCATTAGATCAATCCCTTTTTGCGGATTGATCATGTCAGGTATTGTAATTGACCAAATCCCCTTTTGTGGATTGGTCAAACCCTAATTGTAATGGGCTAAATGAAAAGTTGGCCCCATAATACATTAAAGTGGTTATAACCACCTAGATTGAGAAGTCGACCCTGCTAGTGAAAAGACACCTCACTCCAGTGCCTACCAGATTGTATAAATAAGAGAGGCTAGCGCCTCATTTGGAAATACACTCACTTGTTCATCGGAGCGCAAGTCTGGAGCTGTAGTTGGAGAAGAAGAGAGAGAGAGAGAGGCACACTACTTGGGAGAGGACTTTCTGCCTTGTTTGATTTATTCTCCTTGAATTGTATTGGCTATCTATATTAAGGAAGTTTTTGCTGGGTTTTCTCCCCCATGAGGGTTTCCTGGGATAAATGTCATGTCTCTTGTGATTGTGTATTTCTCAGTGATCCTATCTATGCTACGAATTGAAAATAAACCTAATAATAGTTTAAACCTTAACAAAAACTACCATCTTAGAGAATCGATCAATGACCACGAAGACATAGTCATTACCATGCTTGGTTGAAGGTAGAACAGACATGTAATCTATGGAGATGGAATCCCAAGGCCTATCATGAGTAGGCAGAGGGGTGTATAACCCCTATTTCTTGATGGAAGGTTTGGAAATGACACAAGCAATGTAGGATTTGATATACTTGCAGACATTTTGTTAAAGGTTCAAACAATAAAAATTCTTTTGCAGTATTGCCACTATTTTTTCCATGCCAAAGTGTCTGGCCACCTGACTGTAATGGGATTCCCAAATCAGATTTGCGCGCTCACTTGAAAGAAAACATAGATGAATCAAATGGAATAGTAGTCCATCCTAGAGATGAAAGTATGGAACTAATTTTCATGTGCTCAATGTATGATAGGTAGCATCAAAGTCAGATTCAATGTTGTATAATTGTGTCCACCCGAAGGTCTCATGCCCACAGGAGTTAAGAATTGGGATTAGGAACACAACCGGGGGTTGACAGAGGTAGTCTACAACATGGTTGGTGTCGCCCTTGTTGTAATTGATGTTCAAGTGGAATTATTGTAGGTACGTGGACCACTTATGATGACAGTCATTATGTAACTTTCCTTGTGTCTGCATGAATTGCAGAGGCCTATGATTAGAGTGGATGATCATTTCATTTCCCAAAATGGAATGCTTCCACCGTCGACATGCTTGCACAATTGAGTACATCTCTTTATCGTATGTGATGATGTTTCATTGCGATCGTAGGTATCTGCGAACAACATTAGATGATGTTTCACTGCGATAGACCATTAGATGGCCATGTTGAGTGAGGACTACATCGATTGTTAGGAAATGAGGAACAATTCCATGCTAAACTTAATATAAGAAAGGAAGAAATATTTAATCAAGAAAGTAAATGAAAAATCAAACACATAGTGCACAAAGATTTCACCCTGGAAACCCAAACCAGGAAAACCAACATTCCTTGAGCGTTCTGCTCTCTTATTATCTTATTCATTCAGAATAAAAGGTTACATGTCTAACCTTGGTCCACACCTAAGACACAATCGACATCATACCCTCTTGCTTTACACAAGAACAAACTTGCAACCAATTTGGCTTACACCTACATGACCATCAACCTCTACGATTTCATCTAAAAGATTGATTAACTTTTACAACATTACAACACGCCTTCTTTATAGAATTTACAGTGGGAAAAACCGAAAGAAAAGGCACCCAAAAATGGTTACATATCCACGCAGATCATTGGCTACAAATCTCACAAATCTCAAGATTCTGTTATAGTCGACTACCAAGTTGGATTACCAGTCGAATATCAGTCAACCTTCATTAGGTCTTTAGTCGGTTGCCACATGCCCGCATTTCAACCTCTTATTGGTTAACCTCTTAGACTTTACCTTGTCGAGCCTCCTCAACCTTTGACTTACTGTCGATGTCTTCGAATTCATCTTTACTCGGTCGAACCACCTCGACCCTCAATTTGTTGTCAATTCCTTCGACTTCATATTTACCTGGTCAAACCACCTTGACCTTCGACTTTGACTATCAGTCGATCCACCTCAACTGGACTTTCATTGAAAAAAATATAACAACCCAACATTCTCCCACTTGGTGTTTTCTTTGCTGAAATCAGGAGACCCTTGAACTCTCATTCACAGACCTAGGGCAACAATTCCCATTGCCTCTCTACACCAAGATAACTTCACAACACTCATAGAATTGATCAAAGAGTCTACTATGTTTTCCAATGTGTCTACTTTCTCCAGCAACACCTTATTGCTTTCCACCATGTCTCTCATGAAATGGTAATGTACATCAATGTGCTTAGTCTTAGAATGATAAGTCGGGTTCTTTTCTAGAAACATTGTGCTTTGAATATCACAACTTATCTTCATAGCTCTCTTCTCAAACCCGATTCCTGATCACAACCTTTGAAACCATACTTCTTATTTGCTTTTGTGAGTGATTCCCATGTATTCAACTTCTGTTGTTGACAGGGCTATGACTATCTGTCTCTTACTCATCTAGTTGATTTCTCCACTAAAAAGTTTGAACGCATATCCACTGGTCGACCTCCATTGATCCATATCTCCAACCTAGTCGACGTCGACAAAGCCATGTACATTTAATTCACTGTCACCTCTAGGTTTTCCTTGGTAGCATATAGCATAATATTTTGTGCCACACAAATACCTGAATACTCTCTTGACACATGTCCAATGCTCCTTCCCAAGTGTCAACATGTATCTGCTCAACACTCCCACTGCATGGGTAATGTCTGGTCGAGTGCAGACCATCACATACATTAGACTACCAACAACACTTGCATAGGGAACACGTGCCATGTCCTATATTTCCTTCTGTGTTCTTGGACACTATTTAGTAGTTAGCCTTGCTCCCATAGGAATTGGCACCTTCACAGGTTTGCAATCCTGCATGTTAAAACGTTTCAAGATTGTTTCAATATAATTTGTCTAGTTCAACCAAAGCTTTCTATATGCTCGATCTCTTTTAATCTCCATTCCCAAAATGAAGTTTGTTACACCAAGATATTTCATGTCGAACTTATAGGATAGTTGTTTCTTCACCACCTTTATTGGGTCCATGCTATTTCCAATCAACAACATGTCATCGACATACAATGCTACATATATGAAATGCCCACCTTCTTTGGAATATATGCAGTGATCAAATTTTCTTCTTGCAAACCCCAAACTAAGGATGTATATGTCAAAATTTTGGTACCACATCCTTGGTGATTGCTTTAGACCATAAAGGGATCTTTTCAGTTTGCACACCAAATCTTTCTTTCCCTTTACTACAAATCCTTAGGTTGTTTCATGTAGATTTCCTCTTCCAGGTCCCCATGTAGGAATATTGTGTTTACATCCATCTGTTCTATTTCCACATCAAATGTTGTAGCAAGAGACATTAGTACTATAATGGAAGTTAATTTTGCAACAAGGGAAAAAATCTCACCGAAGTCGATTCCTTTGACTTGGGAATATCCTTTTGCTACCATTCAAGATTTGAATTTCTCAACTTGACCTACTACGCTCATCTTCTTCTTAAATACCCATTTTCTACTGACATGCTTTCTTCCACTAGGTAATTTGAGTAAGTCCCATGTCTCATTATTGTGTAAGGATTCCATCTCTTTGTCCATGGAATCCTTACAGAGTTTTCCCTCTACTGAGTCAACTGCCTCCCCGACTAACTTGGGCTCATCATTGGTGGTAGTTAATACGAATGTGGAGTAGAAGTCGAGAAGACTATACCTTTCGACTGGTTTTCTTATTCGTTCTGACCTCTTTACAATCAGGGTCAGTTGTTCCATCTCTTCTTCTGATTCAGTCGACTCATCTAAATAATCTTCTTCGTTCCTCAGTTGAAACCACACTTTCTCCGGATTATTCTCGTTCTGAATAATTTCCTCAGGTTCAGACTTACTTCTAACTTCTCTGAAGACCACATCTCGATTATACATTGTTTTCTTGGATGCATGATCCCAATATCCTTTCATTCCTTCTTTATATCCAATGAAAATACACTTGACTTGCTTCTTGTCCAACTTGCTCCTCTTTTCCTTAGGAACATGCAAAAATGCATCACAACCAAATACTTTGAGATGTGAAACCGAAGGATTCTTACCCAACCATACCTCATGTGGAGTCATGTCGACTAGTGCTGATGAAGGAGACACATTCACCATATATTTTGTATTATTGACTGCCTCAACCCATAATTCTTATGCAAGCCCGACACCACTGAGCATGCTCCTTGCCTTGTCCATCAATGTTCTATTCATTCTCTCATAAACTCCATTTTGTTGTGGGGTATATGGTGTGGTATTTTGGCTTAGTATGCCACATTGCCTGAAAAATTGATAAAATTCTTTTCCACAGAATTAACCACCAAACTTCCCTCACTCATCCTCAGAAGATACAATTTCTTTCTAAGAAATAATTTATTTACCAGGTATTTTGATTGGTACAAGCTCTCCAACTTGTCCCATGGTTTCTTGGCCGAATATTCACCCGAGACATTCAACAATATCGAATATACAAGACAAACTCGAATCATACTCCTTGCTCTTCTCTCAATTTTATCCCATTCTTCCGTCGACATACCTGTCGGCATGTGATCCATATTATTTTGAGCATGAAATGAGAGCGGATATATAATAAAGAAATATACCAAGATATTGCAATAGATATACAATAATACACAATTTCTATTAATGAGTGAAATGTACAGAACTGTAAAATTACAAAGTGAAAGACTCACTAGAATGGTGGCAACTTATCTTTGAGAAGAGATGTGACGACTATGCTCATTCACAAGAAGATGAGTACAATGAGGCTCGAAAAGAATTTTTAACATAAATGGAAAAACCATAAACATCCAAAAACCTATCCTCTGGAAAATGAAAAACCAAAAGGTTTGCTGCCTGAATGTGGAGATGAAGCGCCAAAAGTCATGTGGGCCCCGATGGGGTAAGTTGGTACAACAATTTCCTGGGGTCATAAATTTTGCATATGATCTCCATTTAGGTGCACAATAGACTGTTGGAAAGGTCTATCTGAGGACTACACATTATGCCATCAAACTCTGACTTCATCTATAGTTTGATTGTGGAGAGCTCCAAAAACAATGTTTAAGGCCTCAAAACAGCCCTGGAAGTTTAGGACTTGAAAATCTAGGAAATAATTGCCACTGATGAAAACTGCATGTGAGCCATTTGGAATAGGTGGGTGGCCACCAATATCCATCTGGATCAATCCCCCCCACCTAGGAAGAATGGTCTTCATTGCGTTGAGTTCCCATGGGAGAGGGGAAAGCGTTTGCTGAATCTGAACCTTGGTGAGTTGCTTTCCTTGCTGGAGATGTTGTGCTGCTTGGCTTGTGGAAGGATATTGCGAACATAATGTTGGAGGGGTTGGACCTTTTTAACCAGTTTGACTGCACGAGATGACAATGTGTAGAAATAATCTTTGTGCTTTGCTTCAATTTTTCTGATCTGTTTCTGTTGGATAGAGGGGGATTGAACCGAGGTCATAGTGGTCATAGTGTCCTTTTGTTCACTTCCTTCCTGGATCACGAAGAAGATAAATGTCATATGTGAGACAACTTTGCTGCACTATTGTGTCGAAACAATAGTTGGGACTACTACTACCTTTGGTATCCTGTAGAGATGAGCCCCCAGAGTCACAATGACACTACGGGGTCAAAACTCATAAACAACATGGTGCTTCCACATATATGGCTATCCCAAAAGAACATCAAAGAAATCCAACGGGGCACCATCAGACAATACCTCATCCATGAAGGGCTTGATGCCATAGGACATGCAACACTATTGGCTAATGGGGAGATCTCATCCTTGGCGAAGCCACCCGATGTTGTATGGTTGTGGCTATGGTGTTGTTGGCAATTCCAATTGTTTGAAAACCTCTATTGAGATGAGGTTCTTTTGTCTTCCACTATCAACAATGAAATGCAACGAGATCCCCTCCATCCACATATGTGAATGGAAGAGGCGCTCCCCCTCTTCAAGATTTGCTGGTGCTTCTGGTTGGATTGTTGTGGTTGTGACAGTGGCAGTGGGGTCTACATCGATGATCTATCTCCTTCCATTATTTTCTGAATCTGATTCTGAATCTGGGTTCATACATTTTTCTTTGATCTCGACCACCAATGACTATTTTGAGTGACATTCATCGGTGTTGTGCTAAAGGATTTTGTGGAAATCACACCACTTTCCAATGTCATTCTTTGTCTTTCCCTTACCCTTCTTTTTTGGTGTCTTGGACTATTTTTTAGGAGGTTTTTTGTTAGGGCCATATTTATCATACTTTGGTTGTTGCATATTTGTAGACATGAACTCCGATTTGTTTTGGTGCTTAAATATCTTCTCGATTTTGACAGCGTATCGACAAGTAACTCCTAGTGATGAGATGTCTAGAAACTCATTTCAGTTTGGATGTACCTGTGTAGAGCCCCATGGTATTTCAAAACCAAATGCTGCTCAGAATATTTGATACCCAACTTGGTGTGCAAGATATGGAAGGTATTGGTGAACTTTGACACTGCTTGTCCCCTCTCTTGATGTAGTGTGGTCCATCTCATGTATTGGTATTCATAGTTGCCAACATGGTAATATTGTTCCTTGACGACATCTACGAAAGATTCCCAAGTGGGTTTGACCTCGAACATTCCAGAATCCTATGTGGAAATTTTCTCACAGTAAGTTTCCCACTAATGTTTGACATGGGGGAGATCCTTAAGGAGCGCGAAGGTGATCTTTTCCCTATCGAAAAAATTGTGCATAGAGAAATAACCTTCTAGTAGATTTAACCATTTTTCTAGAGCATCCACATCTATTTGACCTTCAAATATAGTAATATAAAAATTAACTTGTACCTTGAAAGGAGCGGTGCCTCCAAAGTGGCTGCTTGATGAAGATGCATTTATTGTTATGATCAAGCATCGAAGGATTTGGAAAAAATTCTCCATCATTTCATCCCTCTGTTGCGTGGGAGCTTGCTCCAACAATAGATTGATAGAATCTTCTACTCTGTCGTTTTTACTTTCTTCTTCCATGGAGGGTTTCTTGGGCGTGCAAGAGTAATTGTCCTCAAGAGAGGCAAGCTCAAGACCCAAATTTATATACTTGGACTTTGTCAGGGACATGCATTGAAAAACGACCAAGAGAAACATGCTTTGATACCACTGATCCAGATTATTTTGAGCATGAAATGAGAGCAGGGATATGATAATGAAATATATTGAGATATTGCAAGAGATCCAATAATGTAACATAGATATATCAGATATATATAACAAGATGCATATATATATAGTAATACACAATTTCTATTAATGAGTGAAATGTACAGAACTGTAAAATTACAGTGTGAAAGACTTGTTAGAATGGTGGTAGCTTATCTCTGAGAAGAGATGTGACAACTACGCTCATTCACAAGAAGATGAGTACAATGAGGCTCGAACTATGGAATATGAAAACCAAAATGTTTGCGGCCCCAATGTGGAGATGAATCACCAAAATTCATGTCGGCCTCGATGGGGTAAGTTGGTACAACAACTTCCCGGGGTCATAAATTTTGCATACGATCTTTGTTTTAGGCACATGATAGCCCGTTGGAAATGTCTATACGAGAATTACACATTAAGCCATCAAAATCAAACTCTCTCTATAGTTTGACTGTGACGAGCTCTAAAAACGTTGTTTTGGGCCTCAAAATGGCCCTGAAAGTTTAGGACTCGAAAATCTAGGAAATAATTTCCACTGATGAAAACTTCATGTGAGCTAGTTGGAATAGGTGGGTGGCCACCGATATCCATCTGGATCATCATGGTACCTGGACATACTGTTATCCATTGTTCTCGATCTACAAGGAGATCTTCAATTTTAGGCTTCCAAAGCTCAAAATTCTGGCCATTGAATTTTTAGATCTCTATTCTCGAGCTGCTTGTCATTCTTTAACACAATTCTTAAAAGATTTCTGACTTGCGCCTCTTACTCAACCTAGGGTTTAGCTCAGATGCAAGGTTGTTAAACCAAGATCTGATACCACATGTTAGGAAATGAGGAACACTTCCACGCTAAACCTAGCAGAAGAGAGGAAGAAAGATTTAATCAAGAAAGTAAATGACAAAGCAAACACATAGTAACTGAGATTTTACCCTGGAAACCCAAACCGGGAAAACCAACATTCCTTGAGCATTTTTCTCTCTTGTTGTCTTATTCATTCAGAATAAAAGGTTACATGTCTAATATTGGTCCACACCTAAGACACAATCGACATCATACCCTCTTTCTTTACACAAGAACAACCCTGTAGCCAATTCGACTTACACCTACATGACCAACAACCTCTACGATTTCATCTAAAAGATTGATTAGATTTTACAAAATTAAAACACACCTTATTTATAGGCTTTACAATAGGAAAAAACCTAAATAAAAGGTGCCCAAAAATGGTTACAGATCCATGCAGATCATTGGCTACAAATCTCGTGAATCTCAGGATTTTGTTATAGTTGACTACCAATTCGGATTACTAGTCGACTATCAGTCGACCTTCATTCGGTGTTTAGTCGGTTACCACATGCCTTCCTGTTGACCTCTTGTTGGTTGACGTATTTGACTTTACTCGATTGAGCCACCTTGACCTTTGACTTACTTTCGATGTCTTCAACTTCATCTTTACCCGGTCGAACCACCTCGACCTTCAACTTGTTGTCGATTTCTTCGACTTCGTCTTTACCCGGTCGAACCACCTTGACCTTTGACGTCGACTGTCAATCGATCCACCTCAACCTGAATTTCAATGCAAAGAATATAACAATTGAAAATTAGATGATGTTTCATTGCGATAGGCCACCAAATGCTCATGTTTAGTGAGGACTGCATTGATAACGTAATATGAAGCATATGTCACAATCTCAAATGGTTGTTGAAAGTATCGTAGAATAAGGATTGGTGTTGAGTAGAGGTGAAATTTAAAATCCTTGAATTCTTTCTGTTATGACCCGACCCAAACAAACTTGGCCTTGGCTCAGGGCTCAAGCGATATGAGAGAACACCAACACAAACCTGCGGTAGAAGTTGGCGAGGCCCAAAAAGATGCGGAGCTCAATTAGTGTCTTTGGGGATAATCAATCACAGATGACTTGGATCTTGGTTGCATCCACATTCACACCCTACTCATCCACAATGTATCCCACAGATTGAATTCTCTGCATGCTGGAGGAACACTTTTGCAAATTGGCATATAACTTGTGTTGTCACAGGTTTCCCAAGACCTGCTAAATGTGCTTCAAATGTTCCTCCCAGGTTTTGCTAAAGATGAGGATGTAATCTAGATATATGACCACAAAGGATATTGTGAATGGCCACAATATATCATCCATTATCTGTATGAATGTGTTTGGGGCATTAGACAATCTGAAAGTCATGACAAACCACTTGAAGAGACCTTCTTTATACTTGAAGGTTGTCTTCCATACATCAGTTTGCTCAATTGATCCGGATTATTTTTGGCACGAAATGAGAGCGGAGATATAATAAAGAAATGCATAGAGATATTGCAGATATTCAATAATATAACAGAAATGTATCAGAGATGCAACCATAAACACAGATATACAGTAATACACAATTTTTGTTAATCAAAGAAATGTACAGAGACTGTAAAAAAATACAGAGTGAAAGACTCGCTAGAATTGTGGCAGCTTATCTTTGAGAAGAGATGTGACGGCTACTCGCATTCGCAAGAAGATGGTTACAATGAGGCTTTGGAGGCCTTTTTACAATAATCGGGAATGCCAAAAGTCCTAGACATCCAAAAACCTAACCCTAGGAGATGAAGCGCCAAAAGTCATGTGGGCCCCGTTTGGGTAAGTTGATGCATCAACTTCCCGGGGTCGTAACTTTTGCATACGATCTCCGTTTTAGGCGTGTGATAGCTCGTTGGAAAGGTATCATCAAGGAGATTCATTTTGGTGGCTCAATTATGCCTTTGACTATCATTGAGAACCTCGATCTCGAAAAAACTTCATTTAGGCCCTCAAAATGGCCCCGGAAGTGAAAACCTGTTAAAAATAGTAAATTGCCAAAATGGCCAGAAAATTGTTTTGAGCCATTTGGAAAATGTGGGTGGCCCCCGATATCCACCTGGATCATCAATCGACACTTGGTGGTAACCTAACTTTAGCTCAATCTTACTAAAAAAATTGCCCCCCTTGAGCCAATCTAGAAGATCATCAATTCGGGGGATTGGGTACCGGTTTTTTATTGTGATCTTGTTTAGGGATTTGTAATCAATACAAAGTCGTCATGTCCCATCCTTCCTTTTTATCATAACAATTGGACTCTCACAAGGTGAAGAACTTGGTCTAATTTGGCCCTTCAGAATTAGCTCTTGAATTTGTCATTTGATTTCTTCATTCTCCATAATATAGTGCCTATACACATGGTCGTTAAGAAAAGGAGCATTAAGTGTCGAATCAATAGAGTTCTTTACCTAATAGTGCAAAGGTACCCCAATAGGTGAGGCATAGATGTATTTGTGCACTTCTACTATCTTGTCCACATGCTTATGGTGTGTAGAGAGACCTTATGTAGAGGTTTTAGCAGTTGCAATGACCTTTCGTTCATGTTTGGACCAGACCATAATGAGGCACTATAAGAAAAATACCCTCTAGTAGAGGTTTTTGCGGAAGCCCCCATAAAAATAACTCAAAAATATGTTTATAGCGGAGAACACTAGCAGAGGCGAGCGAGCGAAGGTTTTAGCGGATGTTTTTTTATGGTGATTTTATAAATACGTAACATGCCGGTGCATTTTCTACTACAGATGGACCGATGCTCTAAAAAATGGCGCACTGTGGTAGGGTTATTTCAAAAAAAAAAACTCCGGTCCGCTACTTAAATACTGACGCACCGATGCACACCGTTGCTCTAAAAAATGGTGCACCATGGTAGGGTTGTTTAAAAAAAAATGTACTTTGGTGCACTACTTAACTATTGATGCACCAGTGTGTCAAATAATCGAGTTGACCGTAACAAGGTTAAATAAAAAAAAAATATTGGTCGTGAAATTCATTTTTACCCTTTTCAATGATGTAGATCTCTCAAGCACCAGTGCAACTTTTTCCTCTTTGAAGCACCCTGCCATTGGTGCTTCCCTTGATTTCCCTCCTTCCATCTGTTGCTTAGTGCGTGGCCTTCGAATTTTTCCAGACAGTGGGAAAATTTGGTTTTTTGGACTACGTGGAAACCATGCCTCCCCGACGATGAAATGTCCATGTAATGTCTTTATTTCTTTATAACTTAAACTTTTAGTGGATTAAAATTCAAAATTCAGTTAAATTTCGATTTTTTTAAATTTAGTATTATTATTATTATTATTATTTTCTGCGTAGTGCGTTCGAGTTGTTCATCTCGCACCACAGACGGTGCACCTTGAAAATTTATAGGGTGCACTGAAACACCATGCCTAATTTTTTTTGCCGGTGTGTTTGTAAACTCTAACACACCGATGCATTGGGTAAAATTTAACGCACCAATGCGTAATTTTACCGATGCATTGCCTAAAATAATATAATTGATTTTTTGCGATGCGTTAAAATAATGCTAACTCACTGGGGCGTTACGTTAAATGGCGCACCACATAAATCATATATATTATTTTATGCGATGCATTGGTAAACTTATGCACCAGTGCATTAATTTTTACCCAACACATCACCGTAAAAAATTGGATCCTAAATGCCAAAGTATCCTAATTATCATTTAAAAAAAAATTATTGGTGTGGTGTGTCGCCTTTCCTGTAATGCACCGATGCATGTTGGGAATGGTTACACACTGCAGTAACAATTTTTTTTAAAATGGTTTTATGGTGCTTTAGGATTTTATTTTTTTATTTTTTAGGTGATGCATCAGTTAATCTTAACGCACCGATGTTGTAAGGTTATACAATGCACCGAATAAAATAATATATATTTTTTTATACGGTGCTTTATGCTACATCTGTGCACCGTAGACCGTGCTCACAAGTAATATATGCACAACGGGCGATGCTTGATTGTTTTTTGGGCGCACCGGTGATGCAATTTACTTATTTTTTGAAGAAAGTTCGTATTTATAAATAAATTTCTAGTTTGCTAATTTTTTTTTTATGTTTTATGTATGAGGCTGATGTATTTTATTTGTTAATCATGCAAAGACGTCAACGGAGAGAGAAAAAACAACAACAAGATAAGAGGGTTGACCTGTAAAATGTTGTATGGGATTGGGAGGCAAGGGAGAGGGAGAGGGATTTGTACCCTCACCCTATTACTGCAACGACCTAAGTCCTCTTGAGGAATGTAGGTCTCCTTAAGTACTACGAGGAGGATACATCCTTGAAGGGGTACTCCGGGTTCTTGGTGTAGCTAATCCATTGATAGGATGTCCATCGACAGGCTTTTCGTGTCGGTCCTCATCAGTGGTACCAACCCACTGAGGAGGATATATATTTTATCACTAGGCTATCCAGGAGAAGGGAGAATTTTCCCCATTTCCTTGATGTCCCAGTCAATATTGCAGTAGAGAGTCAAATCATGTACTCTCAGAGATATATTGGGGTTGATGTAATTTCTCCAAATGATTTTTCAGGTGTCTGGTGGACAACTACAGATTGCTTCTTTCGGTGCATAGGAGGTTAGGTGCCTCTCACTATTAGTGATGACCATTTCACACTTTACCAATGATGGGCGACACATTAGTTGCGCTCTTTTATATTATGTTGATTCTTTGGTATAGAGGCCACGATGTATGATGCATGAGCATCGCCATCATCATTAAAGAGGCCAGGTGGAGGAAAAATCAACACCCAATGTGCATATTTCAAACTGCTTTTGAATTTGAAGGAGGGTGTGCCACTCTGTTTTGAAAGGATTGTGATTTAAAGCTTTTAAATGTTTTGAGGCATGAGCCATCACATAAGGCCGCCAAGATTGTAATCGTCTTAATTATCAAATAAGATTGTACATATACTAAGTATCGACACATATCTTAATGTAATTTCCATTCAATGTAATAGTCCTTAGTAGATGAATGTAATAACTATGATAGGATAGCACTAAGGTAGTCTGGAGGGAAGGCTCGAGAAGCCCCTCGATGTATAAATATATGTATTGTATGCCCAAATGAGGTTGTTGAATGTTATTTTTATTGACGCTAAGAGAGTTGTTGAAGCTTATGAAGAATTGCAGAGAGTTGTATGAGTCCATGTACATATTTTACGGAATGAATATAAGCAAAGAGGTTTGACTCCAATGATGTTGTGTTTATCTGAATTATTTGAGTACATGTGATGTTTCTTTATGCTATCTATGTTTTATCTGTTTATGTATATTTTATGCATGAATATGTTTTTCATAGTTTAAGTGTGGAAACCCTTGAATGTTTCTGTAAGTTTCATTTGTATTCTCTTTTGAGATTCTTGGTGCAAGGAGTGCACAAAGCCCGCAAAGAGTGCATAGGTTGAGTCAAGATAGACTCAGAATCTTGAGAGAATAACGTGAATTTACAGTGGAAGTGCAAGAAGTGCACATTTGTTTAGTTGAAGTGCATAGAGTGCATAGTTGTTTAGAGGAGAACAAAGATTTGAGAAGACCCGTGTAAGGAGTGCATCGGGAAAACACTTTCTTTAAGTGTTGAATAATATTTATAAGGGACGAGTGCAAGGAGTGCGTGATGAGATTTTCTCAGAAATATCTAATTCTGAAGTTTGTTGGAGGTTCCAGGGATGTAAGGAGTGCACCAGAGGTCTGAAATACCTTAAGGAACAAATATCAGGAGAGATAGCGAGCACAAGAGTTCAGCAGGAGGGACTTAGAAAATTTCTAAGTCAAAAGCTTCAAAGTGCAGAGGAGCACACAGGAGGGCGTCAAAGATTTTATTTATCTCATGTAGTCAAGCTCAAGAAGGATAGCGGTAAAAATCTTCAAGAGGAGAGGATTTACTTGTTTTAAAAGTTGAACGACTAAGATATGTTCGGGAGGATATATGGTATTTTTTCACCCTTAGATATGGAGAAGTAGCATGAGGTTTAACCCTGTAAGTCTGTAAGACTTCACGCGTTCGGAGAATTCGTGGATCGAGTTTAAAGGAGATTTTTTTTAGGATTGAAGATCTACGGTCAAGATCAATTCGAGAAGTTGCAGGAGAAAGGACAGTCATTGGATCAGGAGGAGTTGCACAAGGTTTAGTCGAAAAATTCCTTTGGACTTCATGTGTTCAGAATATTTAGCATGTGGAGAAATCAGGACCCCGAAATCCCGAAGGTTAGAGTGAATCGTGGCTGTCCAAAATTTGAGGACACATGCCAGCAGATTGTGTACTCCAATGGATTAACACTTTGGAAGAAGTTAAGAGTAGAGGAATCCCCGAAGTCCCAGAGACCTAGAGTTCATCTGGGTCATCCATTGGAGTATCCATGCTCTTTTTTCACCCTTAGATCCGAAGAAGTAACACGTGGTTTAACCTTGTAAGTCTTTAAGACTTCACATGTTCGGAGAATTCGTGGATCGAGTTTAAAGGAGGAATTTTTTAGGATTGAAGATCTAGGGTCAAGGTCCATTCAAGAAGATGCAGGAGAAAGGACAGTCGTTGGATCGGGAGGAGTTGCATGAGGTTTAGTCGACAAAGTCATTTGGACTTCATGCGTTCGAAAGATTTAGCATGTGGAGAAATCGGGACCCTAAAGTCCCGAAGGTCAGAGTGAATCGTGGTCGTCCAAAATTTGAGGACACATGTCAGCAGATCGTGTACTCCGGTGGATTAGCACTTCGAAAGAAGTTAGGAGTGGAGGAACCTCCGAAGTCCCAGAGACCTAGATTTCATCTGGGTCATCCATTGGAGAGGACACGTGTCGACATATTAGAAGGTTTGGAGGATAGGCGCTCTAGGAGAACAATGAAAAGATAAGGTTGATCTCTTCAGAGTCTTGAAGTCCAGAGTAGATATAGACCGTTGATCACAGGAGGACACGTGGCAGCAGATCCGAAGGTCCAGTGCTTTGGAGGAAATAGAGCAGTGTTGTGAAGGTTGTAGAGGCTCGAAGGCCAAAATTAATTCTAATCGTCTGTTGGAGAGGACACATGGCATAAGATATCGCAATTCAGAAACTTGAAACTTCATAGAAATCAAATCGTTATGCAGACATGGAGGAAATTTATTGAAGTCCCGAAGTCATCCTAGCCGTTAATCTAGGAGGGGACACGTGGAGGAAAGATAATCGTTTGGCGTTTCGACGTCAGGAGATACGAGAGGTCGTGTTGTTTGGTGACCAAAGAAAATTGCCGAAGTCCAAAAGGACTTGATATAGACCATCCATTGGTCAGAGAATTTTGAACCATCGATCTAAGATTCATTGAAATTACCTTTTTGGTGACCCAGAAGATTTGTGGAAAAAGTGTAGTGAAGAAACTATCGAAGCCCAGAGTGTGAAAAAGGCTGAGAGCCATTGATTTGTTGGAAGAATAGGAGTTTTTTGATTTCCCCCTTTTCGATGATCGACAATTTGCGGGTGTTTTGTGTATGTTGGTGCGATAAGAAATCGCTGAAGCCTAGAAAGTGTAATCTGAGTCGTCGATCTCGACACTCATTATGGAATGTTGATTTAGCTGCCTAGTGTTCGACAGTTCACGAAGTTTGTATTAAGAGATAAGAGGAATCAAAAGTCCCAAAGTCCCGAAACTTTTGGGGTTTGAAGATTTGGCCCATGGTTTTGGCCCTCAGTCTCCGGGGAGGCTTTGTAAGCACCTAAGGACTCCCAAAATTGATAATTTACATTTGGGAAGAGGTTTTAAGGACCCGTGCATTAAGATTTTGGGCTTGGAGGGATCCTATGAGCTAATTTCAGCTCCCGACTAGAATGATCCTAGACCGGGAGGTCGAGTAGACCCCGATTGAGGGAGGGGGTCTGCATCAAGTGGTATCAGAGCCATAATTAAGATTTGTAAGAGAAGAAGACAACTTGGAACCATGCCTCCAAGAAGATGCAGGGACAGACCTGTAGCAAACCCAACCATGGAAGAGGAAATGAGGCAACTCCATGCAATATTGGATGCCATGGAGACAATGCAGGGGAGAGCACATGATGCTGGTGACATCAACGAAGATGAGAGTGAAGAAATGGAAGTTGAAGGAGTTGTAGAAGGAGACACTGCATAGGAACACTTGTTGAAAGCTGTTACAAAAATGGAACCAGAGAAAAAACAAAAATCCCAATGTATGAAGGAAACTAAGATGTTGAGGAATTGCTGGATTAGAGCCTTAGACAAGTACTTCGATTATGAAAAGATTGAAGATGAAAAGAAGGTGAAGCATGATGTCACTAGACTAAAGGGACCTACAATGTTATGGTGGGATGAATTCCAAGCCGATAGAAGGCACAAAGGTAAGCAAAAAATCAAAATTTGGGATAGGATGGTAGAAAAATTGAAAGCTTAGTTCATACCCAAAGAATATCAGATCAATCTGCTCAGGAGATTGCAGAACTTGAGATAGAAGGGATTGTCAGTGAAAGAATACATTGAAGAAAATATAGGTTGAACATCAAAGTAGGACATCATGAGAGCGATGAGGAAAAGGTTGCCAGGTATATTGATGGCTTACGATATGAAATCCAAGAGGAAATCAACATGATGACCATGAGAATGGTGGAATATGCTTATCAGTCAGCACTGAAAGCATAGGAGAAGTTGGTCAGGAAACAAAGCCAATGAAACAGAGGAAAGAGTCCAAGAAGAGGAAAAGGAACTATCTGAGAAGAGTTCCAGAAATCCAAACCTGAAGCAGGAAAGTATCACAATCATACAAAAAGAGGAGTAAGTTCTAGAGGTGGACTACATGGTGGAAGAAACTCTTTTTCTCGAGGAAGAGGAAGAGGTAGAGGAGGAGAAGTGAAATGCTATGCGTGTGGAAAGACAGGGAATATGTCTTGGGAATGTCCTCAGAGGAAAAATAAATAAGGAGGTGGAGAAACTCACATTTTCAAAGCTCAAAGAAGGAATGTTGAGGCAGAAGCAGCAGAAGATGGGAAGTCCCTCATGATGAAGAAAATTCTCTTAAATCCAGAGAAGGAGGTGGAAAAGTCAGTCCAGAGAAACAATATGTTCAGGACTGCTTGCAAGATCAAGAACAAGGTGTGAAAAGTAATCATAGATAGTGGGAGCACTGATAATTTGGTATTGACAAAAATGGTGGAAAAGATGGAGCTGGAGACAACTTCACATCCGAACCTGTACAAGGTATCGTGGTTGCAGAAGGAACACCAAGTCATGTTAAGTCAACAATGCAATGTTGAATTCAAGATAGGAGGTTATAAAGATGAGATTCTGTGTCATGGGCGTTTTTCATGTTATGTTGGGAAGACCATGACAATTTGACAAAAATGTCATACATAATGGGAGAAAAAATACTTACACCCTTGAGAAGAATGACCGTACACATTTGTTGCTTCCAATGGAGGATAAGAAAGTGAATGCGGAAGATAGCCCAAGCATACTTCTCATGAGTGGGAAGGAACTCTTGAATGAAGTCAAGAAGGAATAAGAGATGCAGTTTGCTATGGTGAGAAAGCCCAAAGTCATCCTTACAAGTACTTTTGTGGATGATCTACCTGAAGAAATTCAGGAGTTGTTGGACAATTTTGATGATATTGTGGTGGATGAGTTACCTCTCTCTTTGCCACCCATTAGGAGTATCAGTCACCACATTGACCTTATTCCAGGAGTAAGTTTTCCAAACAAAGAAAAATATAGGTTGACACCTAAAGAGAATGAAGAGGTCAAGAATCAAGTCCGAGAGTTGTTGGATAAGGGTTTGGTTGGAGAAAGTTTGAGTCCATGCACAATACCAACTGTGTTGAGTCCAAAGAAAGATGGAGGCTGGAGAATGTGCATAGATTCTAGAGCCATCAACAAGATTACCATAAGGTATAGATTCCCTTTACCCATAATGGATGATTTGATGGATTTCTTGAGTGGAGAAAATTATTTTTCCAAGACAGACTTGAAGAGTGGCTATCATCAGATAAGAATGAGAGAAGGAGATGAATGGAAGACAAAATTCAAGACAAATGAAGGGTTGTATGAATGGCTTGCTTTTCCATTTGTCTTAACAAATTCCCCAAGCACATTCATGAGATTGATGAATTAAGTACTCAAAGAATTCATAGGTAAGTTTGTAATTATGTATTTGGATGATATCCTAGTCTTTAGTAAAACTGAAGAAGAGCACTTAAGGAACTTGGCATTAGTGATGAGGGGGTTGCAACAAGAGAATTTTTTGATAAATTTGAAGAAATGTTCTTTCATGAATAAAAAACTTATATACTTGGATTTTGTGATCTCTTCAAATGAATTGAATATGGATCTAGAAAAGGTGAGGGCAATCAAAGAATGGCCTTCTCCGAAAAGCATATTTGAGGTGAGAAGCTTCCATGGATCAACAAACAAGTTTTTACATGAAATTCATTAGGAATTTCAATGGCATTTATGCACCTATGATGGACACCATAAAGAAAAAACACAAGTCTTTTAATTGGATAGAGGAAGCTGAAAAAAGCTTCAGAGTATTGAAGGAGAAGAGAACAAAACAACCTATTCTGGTTCTGCTAGATTTCAAGAAAATATTTCAAGTGAGGTTTGATGCAAGTGGCGTAGATATTGGTGCAGTCTTGAGCCAAGACAATAAGCATGTTTCTTATTTCAATGAGAAGCTGAATGACACTAAGAGAAAATATTCAACATATGATAAAGAGTTTTATGTTGTAATACAAGCTCTGAAAAAGTGGAGGCACTATCTCATTCCAAAGGAGTTTGTCTTGTACAATGATAATCATGCTTTACAATTCATAACCATACAAGATAAATTGAACCAAAGAAATGCTAAATGGGTAGAATTCATGCCGAAGTTTACTTTTTTTATTGATCCAGAATCGGATCCAGGAGGCTTCCCAGGTCCAGAAAAGGCTCAAAAATGAAAGTTCTTGGAATTAGACGAAACTAATTCCATTGCGACTGGCTCGTCGCGTTGATTCCAACCATATATTTACTTCCTCAAACAAACATGGTATGCAAGAGTTATCACACTCTGATCACTTTGCCAAACATGAAAAAAGTCAACAGTCAAAAAGTCAACACTATCGTTAGCATGATGTCATGATGATGTCATCATGTGGATGTGGCAGAGGCATAGTTGGCAGGCCATACAGATGATGTGGAACAACCAGGAGGTGACACGTGCCACCACTGAAAGGGTGACATGTGGCACCTGTACAACTGATGTGTCACTTCTGAATGGCGACACGTGGCAAACAAAGACAAGTACAAGTGGCAGACAAGTGATCCAATCATCGGTTGACAAGTGGCATTAGAAACGATGAATAGGGTGGTGCCACGTGGCACCCTTTGGTTGGCTCATTTGGTTGTATGGAAAAAAACATTGTTATGGTCTCCACGAGTTAAAAACTTGTGACCTATTGGAGGAGGAAAGTGTTTTGGCCTAGGCACGAATGCCATTGTGCGATAATAATGATTTTTATGTCTAAGCCAAATTATAATATTTAAAGTTATGTAATGTGTTCAATGGGGGAAAAAAGGGCTGGGGCTAGGCCCCAACGCATGGGTTTATGCAACCCCATATGTCTACACCTTAGTAAATGCGTGGAAGCTTCCAAGATAAGCCATGGGCACTGGGGCCACGGGCTAAGGTTCCAACAAAATTAATTTATGATTGGGACTTGATACCTAGCGTTGAAAATGGGGGATAACTCCCGATCTTATGGGGGTTTGATATGACCAGTATTTTCAGAAAAGGGGCCAACACGCAGCCCTTTGGGTTGGCGCTTGGCCACCTAGACACCATATGACCTTAATATGGAGCGCGTGCCCAGACCTAGGGGCTATTTTTGAATTTTGTTGCATAAAGTGGGTTTTTACCTTATGTATTAGATTTTTGATTGATTTTTGGCCTGTTAATAATGGGTTTTGCCCATTTTTGGGGGATATTGGGCTCTTTTTGAGCCCAGATTTTGGGAGGAAGTTGGGGAATGATAACCAACTCCAGATATATATAAACCAGGTGTTCTTGAGGCCATTGAAGGACAGTCAGAGCAGAGTTATGCTGAAGCAAAGCCAAGCCAAAGCCATTTTTATACAAGGAAGCTGTTGAGGAGCAGACCTTTGCAGACCATTTTTGGGAGCTCCGGTCATCCGTTTTGAGTGTCATTTCTTCTGTTGGGTTCTAGATATCTGGGAGAAAAAGAAAATATCAGTCTTGTATCCTTTTGGCACTGTTGCGATGTACTTATTGAGATTTGAACAGAAATAAAGAAGCCTCACCCACTAAGAAAAAGGCTCGGAGATGTAGGCGAGATTACCGAACTCCGTCATCACTTCTCTTGTTATGGTTTGTTGTTCTTATTGCTTCATTTCAGTTCTGTATATGTGTTCATGGATGTGATATATTATCATATATTCTTCCTTTTTCATTAAGCTTCCTGAATGGTTAATAAACACATGCATAAAAACTCAACCACAGTCATTTAAAATATCATTTTCGGATCAGTTATTAATCACATTTGTGGTAGTGCTAACAAAGTTGGTGCTTTGAGCATGAGATGTTTGATTATACAGGAATTTCAAGTGGAGACCTTAGGGTTTGAAAACCTTAAGGAAATGTACCATAAATATCCATATTTTAAAGAGGCTTATGAAGCATGTGAGAACCCTTTTCTAAGGGATAGAAGCCAATGGATAGAGTATCAAATTCAAGATGGACTGTTGTTCAAAGGAAGCCAACTCTGTATTCCAAAATGCTCAATGAGAGACAACCTGTTGAAAGAAAAACATAGTGGAGGATTGGTTGGACATTTCGACCATGACAAGACTTATGCACAGTTGAGTTCTTCATACCATTGGCTAGGTATGAGATTTGATGTGAAGAAATTTGTGGACCGATGTAAAGTTTGCCAGTATGCAAAAGGGAAGCAACAAAACACTGGTCTGTATTAGCCATTGCCTATTCTAGACAAGCTATGGGATGCAATAAGCATGGATTTTGTGTTGGGATTGCTAAGAACCCAGAGGGGGAGTGATTCCATGTTTGTTATGGTTGATAGATTTTCAAAGATGGCACATTTCATACCATGCCAGAAAACTAGTGACTCTACTCACATATCCAATTTATTTTTCAAGGAAGTTGTGAGATTGCATGGCTTGCCAAGGAGTACAGTTTCAAATAGAGATACCAAGTTCGTGGGACACTTTTGGAGAACCCTATGGAAAAGGTTGGGGACAAATTTGTCCTTCAGTTCAACATATCACCCTAAGACAGATGGACATACTGAGGTGGTAAATCGAAGCTTAGGGAATTTGTTGAGGAGTTTGGTCACTGAACATCATAACCAATGGGATCATATTCTACTCTAGGCAGAGTTTTCTTATAATGATTCTCTAAACAAAAGCACTGGAAAAATTCCGTTTCAAATAGTGTATGGAATGCATCCGAGAGGAATTTCAGATTTGAGGGTTTTGAAACATGATGAGTTCAGAAGTGCAGGAACATAATACTTTGTTGCAGAGATGCAGAAGCTTCATGATCAGATAAAGAGATAGTTGTAGGAGAGTAGTTAGAAGTATAAAATCCAAGTTGATTAGAAAATGAGAGAGGTTCATTTTAAAGTTGGAGATCATGTTTTAGCACACCTGAGGAAAGAGAGGTTCCCAAGGGGAACACATAACAAATTGAAGATGAAGAAAATAGGACCATGTAAGATACTCATGAAGTTTGATGCAAATGCATATGAGATTGAGCTGCTAGAGGATGTGGGAATATTACCCATATTCAATGTTTCAGGCATGTACCCTTACAGGATGGATGATGCAGGAGGATTAGATGAGAAGAAGGAGATTTGGTGGGAGAAGCAGATGCCAAAAACAAAGAAGCCATAGATGGAGAAGATCATAGATCAGAGGATTGGTAAGAAGACGATGAGAAATAATTATTTTGAGTACTTGGTGAAGTGGAAGGGTTACCCAACAGAGGATGCTAGTTGGGTAAATGAATCTGACATTCAAAATCATGGAAAAACAATGCATGAGCTCATGGACATGAGTCCATGAGTTTTTGGCCAGAGGAGTATGATGCATGAGCATCACCATCAACATTAAAGAGGCCAAGTAGAAGACAACTTAACACCCAATGCACAGATTTCAAACTGTTTTTGAATTGGAAGGAGGACATGTGATTCTGTTTTGAAAGGATTGTAATTTAAAGCTTTTAAATGTTTTGAGGCATGAGCAATCACATAAGGACACCAAGATTGTAATCATCTTAATTATCAGATATGATTGTACAGATACTGAGTATCGACTCATATATGAATGTAATTTCCGTTCAATGTAATATTTCTTAGTAGATGAATGTAATAACTATGATAGGATAACACTAAGGTAGTTTAGAGGGAAGGCTTGCGAAGCCCCTCGATGTATAAATATATGTATTGTATGCCCAAATGAGGTTGCTGAATGTTATTTTTATTGATGCTGAGAGAGCTGTTGAAGCTTATGAACAATTGTAGAGAGTTGTACGAGTCCATGTACATATTTTACTGAATGAATACAAGCAGAGAGGTTTGAATCCAATGGTGTTGTGTTTATCTGAATTATTTGAGTACATGTGATGTTTCTTTATGCTCTCTGTGTTTTACCTATTTATGTATCTTTTATGCATGAATATGCTTTTATAGTTGAAGTGTGGAAACCCTTGAATGTTTTTGTAAGTTTTATTTGTTTTCTCTTACGAGATTCTTGGTACAAGGAGTGCACAGAGCCCGCAAAGGGTGCATAGACCGAGTCAAGATAGACTTAGAAGCTCAGGAGAGATAACATGAATTTACAGTGGAAGTGCAAGGAGTGGACATTTGTTTAGTTGAAGTGTAAAGAGTGCACAATTGTTCAAAGGAGAACAAATATTTTCAAAGACCCGTGCAAGGAGTGCATCAGGAAAACACTTTCTTTAAGTGTTGAAGAAGTTTAAGAAGGGACGATCACAATGAGTGTGTGGGGAGATTTTCTGAGAAATATCCTAGTCTGAAGTTTGTTGGAAGTTCCAGCGACGCAAGGAGTGCACCAGAGGTATGGAATACCTCAAGGAACAAATCTCTAGAGAGATAGCGAGCACAAGAGTTCAACAAGAGGGACTTAGAAAATTTCTAAGTCAAAAGCTTCAAAGTGCAGAGGAGCACACAGGAGGGTGCCAAAGATTTTATTTATCTCGTGCAGTCAAACTCAGGAAGGATAACAGTCAAAATCTTCAAGGAGGAGAGGATTTACTTGTTTTAAAAGTTGAACGATGAAGATCTATTCAAGAGGATCAAGGGTCTTTTGTCACCCTTAGATCTAGAGAAGTAGCGCAGGGTTTAACCTTGTAAGTCTTTAAGACTTCGCGCGTTCGGAGAAGTCATGGATCGAGTTTAAAGGAGGAATTTTTGAGGATCAAAGATCTATGGTCAAGATTCATTCAGGAAGTTACAGGAGAATGGAAAACCATTGGATCAGGAGGAGTTGCACGAGGTTTAGTCGGCAAAGTCCTTTGAACTTTGCGCATTCGAAAAATTTAGCATGTGGAGAAATCAGGACCCCCGAAGTCTCGAAGGACAGAGTGAATCATAGCCATCCAAAATCCGAGGACATGTGTCCAAAGATCGTGTACTCCGGTGGATTAGCACTTCAGAAGAAGTTAGGAGTGGAGGAACCCCCAAAGTCCCAGAGACCCATAGTTCATCTGGGCCATCCATTGGAGAGGAAACGTGTCGACAGATTAGAAGGTCTGGAGGATAGGCGCTCCGGGAGAACAACGAGAAGAGAAGGTCGATTTCTCTGGAGTCCTGAAGTCTAGAGTATATCTAGACCATTGATCACAGGAGGACATGTGGCAACAGATCCAAAGGTCCGACGCTCATGAGGAAATAAACCAGTGTTGTGAAGGTTGCAGAGGCTCGAAGGCCGAAATTAATCCCAACCGTCCATTAGAGAGGAAACGTAGCATAAGATCCCATAGTTTGGGAACTCAACACTTCAGTGAAATCAAATCGTCATGCAAAAAGGGAGGAAATTCACCGAAGTCTCGAAGTCATCTTAGCTGTCGATCTAGGAGGGGAGACATGGAGGAAGGATAATCATTCGACGTTTCAACGTCAGGAGATACGATAGATTGTGTTGTTTGAAGACCAAAGAAAATCCCTAAGGTCCGAAGGGAATTGATCTGGACCGTCCATCAGTCAGAGCATTGTGGACAGTTGATCTGATATTTGGAGAAATTACCTTTTCGGCGATCCAGAAGATTTGTGGAAAAAGTGTAGTGAAGAAACCGTCGAAGCCCAGAGTGTGAAAAACGTCGAGAGCCGTTAATCCGGTGGAAGAATAGGAGCTGTCTAATTTTCCCCTTTTTGATGATTGGAAATTCATGAGTGTTGTGTGTATGTTGGTGTGATAAGAAATTGCCGAAGCCCAGAAAGCGTAATCTGAGCCGTCGATCTCGACGCTCATTGTGGACTGTTGATTTAGCTGCCTAGTGTTTGATAGTTCGTGGAGTTTGTATTAAGAGATAAGAAGAATCAAAAGTCCCGAAGTCCCAAATTTTTTGGGGTTTGAAGCTTTGGCCCACGGTTTGGCCCTCGGTCTCTGGGGAGGATTTGTAAGCGCTCGGGGACTCTCAAAATCGAGAATTTGCATTCAGGAAGAGGTTTTAAGGACCAGTGCATTAAGATTTTGGGCTAAGAGGGAGCATGTGAGCTAATTTCAGCTCCTGACTAGAACGATCCTAGATCGAGAGGTCGAGCAGACCCTGATTGAGGGAGGGGGTCTGCATCAATGTATTAGATGGTTTGCCATTTTTTGCGGCAGTTTTGTATAGCTCTAGATAGATGTCGTGCTATGACACATAGGAGGGTGAACTTCCGTTTTTCTTCAGAGTTGTTTTGTTTATTTTTTGAGAGGTTTCTGGAGACGAGGCCTACTTTTTCCGTCAGCCTTCTAGGCCGATGAATCAGGTGTGAATACACACTTGGGGTGAGATGATGCACAAGAGGGGTCAACTTGAGTTTCCGACTAGGATTTCCACTGATGAACTAGGGCTACTAGCCAGTGAGGCCGATCACATGTTCGTGATGGTGCCGTGTCCTTATGAGGGGTTTAATTGGCGAGGATGTTCGAACATCCTCTTCACACTAGATGAGCCACCAGATGCCAGAGGTAATATTAGTGTTTTGTTTAAATTAATCTAGTTTCATTTTATTGTCTTACTTAATTAGAATGAAATTAATTCTAACATATTCTTTAACTTGTTTTATTAAATTGTTTAATGAAACTGTCTAATTATTGTTGTGTACTATATATTTTGCAGATATTGGCACATTCCTTGGGGACATACCTTCTCCCCCACCAGATGCAAATGAGGATATGTTTGAGGTCGCGACGGGTCAGGGTCCTTGGGTGCATATACCCGACATGCACTATAGGCTGGATACTAGATTCAGGTTGGAGTTGGGTGATCGTCTTTGTGCACATTTGGTTGAGGTGGGAGTTTGCCCTGTGCTGATGTGAGACATCAGGGAAGATCCTATGCTCTTGGATCTTTGAAGGGAGATTCCACGCGATATGATGCCTCTTATGCATCATATCGTCGGAGCTCCCAGGCTACTAGTAGTGAGGAGGGATGTTGATGATATGCACTCTTCCTCTAGTACTCATTTTTCAAGTACCCCATCGAATGATGAGGGTGGTCGTGATCCTTCTCCAGATCCTCCTCCTCCTTCACCTCACCCAGATGATCAGGAAACACCTATTCCTCCACCGCCCATTACTCATCAGAGAGTTGACCAACCACCTCCTCCCCCACCTCCTACTTCTCCTCACATAGTCGACCAACCACCTCCTCCTACTTTTCCTCACAGAGTCGACCAACCACCTCTTGATCATCCACTTCCTCCTGACCATCCATCATCTTCTACTACATACCATGCCTCCACTACTGTTGTACATATGATTATTACATTGGTTGGACCAAATATGTTATAACAATTATTTGACTTGTTCATGATATATATATATATATA
>ML802692.1:173289-198385 GCA_009831015.1 Picea engelmannii | reverse complement strand
TATATATATAATTAAAAAAATTAATTAAATAACTCATGCATGGTTTAAAATATTCATAACTCAAATGCTCAAGCAAGGAGATACAATGCAAATCTTAAAATTTCCCGAAGAGATTTAAGGATTAAAGTCATATCACTAACAAAAGTGTTATATACAAGTGCTTGAGTGTGTCCAGGGGCAAGAGGATTGTTAATAAATGGATAAATGCCACCTTCTATACACATCATAATTCTAACACCATTGTGACAACGAAACAATGTTTTGGTAAGCTCTTTTTTAGGTCTCAATGCTTCAATAACATGTTGGTAAAGGGTCAAACTTCTAACATCTCGATGCCTTTTTGATAAATTTTTTTTTCTCAGATGTGTATTTTGGCAATTAATGGTAATATTAAATTCTTAAATACTTCAAACTTGACATATTTCTCCTACAAGGAAAATACTTTGCTATCATTTTAGTTAAATGTTAGCATTGCCATTAATTGTTCCAAGATGTTTGAGAGTGGTTTCAACACAATAAAACTTTATATGGAGAAAGTAGAATTTGACATCCCATTAAAAGTTCAATTGGTTTGACATTTTTCAAGATTCCATAATTGGAAATGCTTAGTTTTAAGTGTAAAAACCTTTGTGAATCTTACCAATTATATAAAATGCCAATTATAAAATGTTTGGTAATTTTTTTCGAAAAACATGTTTTTACGACTTTATCATGAAAATAATTCTTAAATTTTTATATTAAACATGCAATGACATACAAATATCTTCAAATAACAATATAAATTTCTATCCCAATCAATCGTTCCATGCAATCACAAATAATTTGAAAGACAAACACATTACGCATCAAATTGATTGTTAACCAACTAAAATTGTTCAAAGATTTGTTATAATTAACTTTCCATTTCCTCTGTCACAAGATGAATAAAAAACAATATAATTAGCGAAATAAAGATAACAAAAAGATACAACAACAATGTAAATGATGAAATAAAACATGTACATATCACTCTCTGTAGTCATCACCCTGATTATCTTCCTCGCTTGGCATGATAACACTATTGTTCTAAAAAATATGTTTTGATCTAGGGTCGTGTCTTAATACGAACCACCAATCCATATCCAACACATATGGGTAAAAAAACACTTGGTTGTAGTGTTTTGGAAAAACAGAAGGCTCCCTAACTTCATTCCACATCTTTCTAGAGTTGATACATATCATCCCACTATTACAATCTTCCTTTACATTATTCCAATCAAAGGTGTCCCACCACTTGCACCTAAAAATAACACATTGGAAAGAAGAGAAGTCCACTCGAATGATCTCTTGTATCTTTCCAATGTAACCTAACTCCCCCCTTATTAGGTTTTGATCGTGGTAGCTAGCACAACTAGATTAGTCGAACTTGACTCCACTCCACAGTCTTGGGTCATGTGTCCATCATCGACATCCTTTGCGCGAAAATGATGTCCATATTCCCACATAGATGGGAACAAATGCACCTATACAAAAGTGAAAAAATCACAATGTCATGTGTCTAAAAACCCGACTAGTAAAATACAAAATACAACTGCTACAATTTAAGGTGCATTATGAAGTTAAAAATGTACACAAAGATATTATTACGGAGTTGCTGCACCCAATCCCTATGTTTAGTGCATCCTCTTCAACATGCAGGTAATGACCGAATGCACCGTATTTCTCTATGACTTGGTCAATAACCCAACTGTTGGGGCATATCATTGGCATATTTTCTTTTAAATGACTAGGATAAAGCATGCTTCTACCATTTAACCGTCCGAATTCTTTCCCATCACTGTACCATTTCCCCCTCTTTTGTTTGTACAATGCGATCCACAATAGTGTTGCCTTCGAATTGTAAAGAATGATTTTATTGATGGCATCCGTTTTTGAATTTGTTGATGTATATATTCATGAAATCAAATCGACATATAGTACATATGAGATCAAAATATACATTATGAATTTTAGTGTGAATAATTAATGTGTATAAATTTGACAAATGATAAGTCACTTACTCTTTATTAAGTGTCCTTTTCCATTCATTTGGAGAAGCTCCCCTTCTCTTTTGTATTCATCTGTCTTGTCATCCCAAATCACCGCACCTAGCGTGTTGTCGATCTGCTTGATGTATTCACTGGTATAATAGAAAGACTCATATGATATGTACCCCTTTTCCATAGATCCCTCTGGTTTTTCCCTTTGTCAAATAAATCCTTTCGATTTATTCATGTACCTCTCTAAGAAGAACATCCAACGACAAGAGACCACTCCGACTAATTCAACCTCATTTGCTAGGTGAATTAGAAGATGAACCTGCAAGTCCATGAAACTTGTCGACAATTCCTTCTAAAACATACAAACAATCTCAACTATCTCTTTATGCCGCTGTGGAATGCTATCCATATGAATCTCTTTTGATGTGATCCAACGTACAAATGCATATAATTTAGATATTGAACGTTGTAGGTCCCAGGGGAAGTCATGGTTCACACACCCACACACAAGCAAAGGATAATGACACTACAAAATAAACACATACACAATTAATTCTATTTTATCCCATGGCATAAAAATTAAAAAAAATAATAAAATCATGTTTTTTACATATGCACTCTTAGAAGGTTCAAATGGTTATGTGATTTCAACCCTGACAAATGGTCTTCCACAGTGAAGCTGGGCCGTAGTAAAGACCCATATAAAGAAGGCACCTTCACACCCAATATAACTTCCTTTTTCAAAGAAAGATCATGTTTCTTCAAAATCCATGGGACATCACCTTCTTTGAAAGACCAAGAGGGACCAACCTCTCCTCGACTTTCTTTTCTTGGCCAATGTTTCTTTTTAGTTTTTGAATAAATAAGATCTCTCCTAACAACCAATGTGTCAATTTATTTTGATGATATGTGTCTCCATAAAGAAGATGAAATATTTTTAAATATATGCATGGGATCTAGTAAGTGGGAAATCTTAAGATGCTCCCAATATGGGAGCTCATAAAAGACATATTTCCTTTTCATCCCAATGGGAAATTTATCAACATGGGTGTCGAAGAATTTTGGATCATCGAACATATGATCCCTATTTGAATCAAACATTTATGTAATCTCCTTCTCCTTCTCTCTCTCTCTCTCATATGCTCTAAGCCATTTTGTTGGTGTCATTATTGCAGGCCTTTGAGTTCTGTCTAGTTTACCATTGAAAATAGATGTTTCTCTTCTGTAAGGGTGTTGTTCTAGGAGAAATATCCTATCCAACAGTCGTACACTCACTTTCGTAGGTGGTTGGACCACCTAGCCTTCATAGAAGGTCCACAACATTTACATCCATGATACCCTTTTGTTACAAGGCTTGCAAAATTATTAATGTATATAGAGCACATTAGCATTGAAGATTAGAACAATCACAACGAATTAAATATGCCAAAAATATTGTCATGTATATAAGAAAATCAATAAACATGTAATTTAACAGAGAAAACTCGTAAGCCTGGATAATCATGTGTGGTGTAAGCACATATGCCATACAACATAAAACTCCTCTCTGTTGCAATGGGTCTTGACGTATACATGTATCCCTTCCCATAATTCCTTCAATTAATCTACCAATGGTTGTAGGTAGACATCCATATTCTTCACTTACCTTCTACAAGGGACTATAAAAGCCAACATAAAATGTTCATTCTTCACGGACAACCATGGGGGGATATTTTTATTGATCACTACTACAAGACAAACAAAATAGTTGGTGTTTTGGAGGGAATATGGGTTGATGCCATCCATGGCTATGCTGAGTCGTAGACTTCTTACTTCATCATTGAATTTTTTGGGCCATGTATCCTCTATATGCTTCATGGCTATTGAATATGTTGGGATTCACATAACTCCTGACTCACTTCTTTGCAAGGAATGTCATCCGTGCAACATAAATAATTCTTTTCATTGAAAGAGACTTTGAATCCTTGGGATTGTAGGCATGTGCCTCAATATCTTATGAGGAGGACCATGTGATTTACCCTTTTTATTTGATTTATGGTACCTATCATGCCCACATTTTAGACATATCTCTTTTTCTGCATATTCTCCTCTATATAGAATACAATCATTCAGACATGCATGATATAATATGTGCTCAACACCCAACATTTTAAACATATTATTTACCTCTTCACAACTACCGGGCAAGGCATTATCACTCGGAAGAACCTTATCTTTGAATAACCTACAATTAGTGGGCAATATAAATGTACAATGTCATTTAATGGTCATAAAATCAACCATTTTTAATGTTGATTGTGTTGTTCGACAACAAAGGTATTCCAACAGAGGACAAACACCTTCAATAACCTCTCACATAACCAGATCAAAGATCAACACACCGATGTTTTCACATGGTAAAACCCCTACGGGGAAACATCCATGGCCCCAGCCAACACGACCACTTGGAGCAATTTATTAATGCAAAGAAAAATATTACAAAGAGATTTTACAAGAGATTTTCTCACAATCAATCATCGGCAAATGACCCTACATGCTCTTTAAATAGAGATCATGGACCAATCGGGTATTAAGCCATGGATCAATGGCCGTTAAGATTGATGAGAGTATGAATCGTTAGATCACTCTATGTCGGGAACATATCGTGACCATCAGATTTCCTAACTAAAAATGCATACTAATGCATACTAAAGAAACACACTAAGAAACACACTTTTACCTAACGACACATTAGACCAAGTAGATCTTAACTAACTCCTAAGTGTCTAAATATCCTAACATCCCCCCTTAAGAACAACTTGGTATAGGATTGAAGGATTTACAATGGTGACACAATAGGAGAAGGAAGGAGGCATTAGACCCTATCCCCCCTTAATGACAACTTCCTGAACTCCTAACATAGATCGAAGTTTGGAAAACTTCGCTTTTGTAAGAGACTTTGTGAAAATGTCTGCAACTTGATCTTCTATAGGGCAAAAGAGCACTTCAATAACTTGATCATGAATGAGATTTTTGATGAAGTGCATGTGTAGCTTGATGTGTTTTCTACGCTGATGTTGAATTGGGTCTTTGACGATCTTGATGGCACTCTGATTGTCGCACCAAAGACTGGTCGGATGCTGCTGCTAGAATCCAAAATCTGAAAGGATCTGTCGAAGCCACAAGGCTTCCTGACTTGCATTTACCTCTACTCGGTACTCTACTTCTATTGAAGAAAGTGTAATAGCATTTTGTTTGTGACAGGTCCTGAACCAAGGCTGAAAACATAACTTGCAGTAGAATTTCGATCATCAGGGTCACCGTCCCAATCTGAATCAGTGAAACCAACCAATAAAGGAGTATCCCTTGAACTGTAATGTATCTCGAACTAAACTGCACCATAGACATAACAAAGTATCCTTTTAGCTGCTTTCCAATGGATTCCATGGGGTGTTTTCATATATCGGGCAACAAGACCAACATTAAAGGAAAGATCAGGATGGGTATGAGTTAAGTATAAGAGGCTACCAACTAACTGACGGTATAGGGTGGCATCAAATTAAGGAGAAGTACATGTGGTAGTAAGCTTGACTCCAGGCTGGAAGGGAGAAGGGGTTGGTTTACAATCGTCCATGTGAAAACGACGAAGAAGGTCACAAGCATACTTAGATTGGGAAAGAAAAAATCCTACATTGCTTTGCAAAACTTGGAGGCTAAGGAAATAGTGCAAAAAGCCTTAGTCTGTCATTTCAAATTTCTTCTTAAGGCTGGTTTTCACATGGTTTAAAATTTTTTAGTCACTACTAGTTAGGATAAGGTCATCAACATAAAGGACAAGGATTATGCGATGGCTTCCTAATTTCTTGGTATAGACATTAGGATCATAATGACATCTAGAGAATCCAATGGCAATAAGAAAGTTGTCCATCTTGGCATACCAAGCTCGGGGAGATTGCTTGAGACCATAAAATGATTTCTTAAGGCGACAAACAAGGCTAGAGTCATTCTGGACATAGCTAGGAGGTTGTTCCATATAGATTTCTTCTTGCAAATATCTGTGCAAGAAGGCGGATTTAACATCCATCTGATGGACCTCCCATTTATGTGAGGCAACAAGGGAAAGAACAAGTCATATGGAATTCATTTTGGCTACAAGGGAAAAGGTTTCATTATAGTCAACTCCTTCAACTTGGGAAAATCCTTTGGCAACTAACCGAGCCTTGTGTCTTTCAACACTTCCATATGATGCATACTTAGTTATATAGACCCATTTACACCTGACAAGTTTTCTTCCTTTTGGAAGAGGTACAAGATCCCAAGTCTCATTTTCCATTAACAAATGATACTCTTCATTCATTGCTGTATCCCAATCTGGATGACTTGAAGCTTCTGCAAATGTATCTGGATCATGAGTTTCTTAAACTTGAGCCAAAAGAGAGGAGGCTAGCTTGAACTGTGAATGTGTCTAATGCTGATATGAAGGATTGCCAACAATATCACTAGCTACTTCTCGTGTTGAACGAACCCATCTAGGAAGCGGTGGAGCTGGTGCTGGTTCAGGTTCAAAGTACTCATCTGGAGGAAGGTGAGCAAGCGGAGGTGGATTTTCATCCTCACTGTCATCATCTGAAGAAGAAACCATAATAGAAGAAGGCACAAATGCCGAATATGGCTCGCAGGTCGAAGAAGGCACAACTATTGAATTAGGCTAGCAAGCCAAAGAAGGCACAAACACCGAATTAGGCTCGTAGGCCAAGAGATTTTCATCAAATTTAACATCTCTTCTAATTATAATTTCATTACAAAGTGTTTGAAGAAGTCTATAACCTTTGACATCTTCAAAATAACCAACAAATATACACTTCTCACTTTTAGGCTGCAATGATTTCCTTTTCTCATCAAGAATGTGAGCCCATGCTATACTGCCAAATACACGAAAGTGACTTACATCTGGTTTAATTTTAGTCTAAGCTTCTTCCAATATTATGTTTTTAGGGGCCTTTGTGGGAGTGCGATTTACTATGTAATTTGCACAGTTGATGGCTTCCACCCAATACTTTAGACTTAGTCCCTTAGATTGGATCATACAATTAGCCATTTCTTTTATTGTGCAATTCTTTCTCTCAACAACACCATTTTGTTGTGGTGTATATGAAATAATGTGTTGCATTTGGATTCCCTGTGTAGTGTAGTAACTTGTAAAATTATTGTTCACATATTTGCCTCCATTATCTGTTCTTAACCTTTGAATTTGATGTCTAGATTGCTTTTCTACAAGGGCCTTGTAGGCCAAAAACTTGTCAAAAACTTCACTCTTAAGTTTTAAGAAGTAAACCCAAGTACGTATGGAAAAGTCATCAATGAAATTTAAGAAATACTTGCACCTAGAAAAAGAAGGAGAAGAAAGTGGACCACACAAATCACTATGAACAAGATGCAAAGGACCCGAGGCGTGCCAAGAGGCACTTTTGTCAAAACTGTCCCAATTTTGTTTGCCGAGAACACAACCGACACAAACACCATTTTTGCATGAAACAAGAGGAAGACAAATTACCATCTGTAGATTACATAGTTGCTGCAATGAGCGATAGTTTAGATGACCAAACCGCTCATTCCAAAGTTTTCTCAAGTCATCGCTATGAGCAACAAAAAATGATGAAAAAGATGATGACCCAAAGTTGTCAAACTTGTACAACTTGGTAATATCATCAACAATTCCAGTTGCAAGAACATGCTTAGGATCTTTTAGATCCTTGATTACAACTTGGTGAGGTGAAAACTATACGATTCTACCTTCACCTAAATGAGTGATTTGATATACTGATAGAAGGTTACAAGAAAGGCTTGGAACACATAATATATCATTGAAATGACCATTTTCCACTTGAAATGTTCCAGATCCTTCAACACTAAGAGATCTATCATCGCCAACAAATATTTTCTTGGTGTTACATTCATTTAGAGTAGAAAATATGTTTCTATCCTTAGCCATATGATAAGATGCTCCAGAATCAATAAGCCACTCATCAAAAGTAGAAGTAGAAGTTGCATTGAAGGAGAAACCAGAAGTTGAAAGTGCATGTCCATGAGAATAAGAAGAAGAAGTAGAATCAATACTGATGTTGTGCTTATTCATTGCTACTTTTAAAGCCGGCATTTGCTTGAAACATTTGGACTCATCATGACCATCTTTATCACAAAAGTTGCAATGTCTGTCAGTCTTCTTATTTTTATATTTTTCTCCTTTATCTCCATTAGGAGCGAAGCTGTCTGAGTGGGTTTGGGACCCTTATATTGCTTGTTGTTGTGGCGATGATGTTGCTTCTTGGGATTCTTGGGTTTATCTTTTCGATGGAAAACTAAGACTTTGTTGGAGGTACCTGCAGTGCTGATCACTCCAAGTTGTACTACCTTATCTTGCTCTCTAATCAAAGCATCACAAAAGTTCTCAAGATTGGGTTTTTGATAAGCTTCCCCTAGAGCCTCTTGCATGGCATAAAAGGTAGATACAAACACAAAATATACACTACCTATCTTAGAAAGAATAAGATAGATGCAAGGATCTTCATCTATCTTTATCTTACATTCTTCACATAAAATTATGAGTGTTTTAAATTTAGATAGATAGTCTTCGATGCAAGAAAAATCACTTGGACTTAAAGTTAGTACTTGTTTTTATAACTGTTGTGCTCAAATAATATTGTGTTTACCAAACACAGATTCAATATTTTCCCAAGCTTATTTGGGTTTATCAATTGATTGAAGGTGGAACCTTAAATCAGGAGAGATGAACATTCCGATTAATCCACGTGCTTCATCATTCATATTATCCCATTTAGATTTCTTATTAGCATCAATTGGTGTTGTTTCCTTTCCCAAGGTAATCCGGTACAAGCCTTTACTTCTTAATAAATCCTCCACATGGGATTTCCATTGGAAGTAGTTGGTGCTGGTAAGTAAGAGATTACTTGTAGAAGCCATATTAAATATACAGATAATATGGATTTAAAAACTGAAACTGATGATATGAATGGAAATATCTCGAAAAGTTATGCGGTTTAAAAAAAAAACGGCACTTAAAATGGACTTTGGATGTGAGAGTTATGCCCTTTAAAAAAAAGGCATAAGCGGTAACCAAATGACCACGTGGTGGTGTAAGTTGCTTTATGAAGTGACCCACTTTTATAAAGAGAAGTGGGGATCACTTTTACAATGAAGTTACTTCATGCAAAATAAATAACTCTAAAATAAAATATTAAAGCCACTTATAGTGATTCATTTTCATACTTGAAGTGAAATACACTTTACAATTTTAGCATAATTTTTTTCAAAAAAAGTAACAAAAGAGAGACTTGAACTCAAGACGTCTTACTTAATAAGACAACTTTTAACCAAATGGTCTAGCAAAACATATTGTAATGTTCAGAAGGAGGATTGTTGTTGTTGTTGTTGTTGAATACGGCCTTGGAGAGCGTGTTAAAAAAAAACTCTTTTCACACAAGAATTTTTTTTTCGCTTCTCGATGACAACAAGGGTTAGATCTCGATTAGCTTACCCAGAAGATGCACCTTTTCCTATCTGTTTCTAATTTGCTGAGATGGCACAGGGCACGGGGCAAAGAGCATACATAGATCTAAAAATATTAGCAACCCGGAAACAAATAATATCAAACCGAAATAAAACCAAAATAATACTTTGCAAAAATTAAAAAAATGCGTATTCAAGCTTTATACCTCCAAATCTGATTGTAATGGTCGTATCTTGGGCAAACGAAAATATTTTCGAGTGAAATGAAAAGTGTTCCTAACTGAAATGAGTTCTTTGGACGCAATGGAACAATCCTATCATCCAAAAAATGTACGAAAGTGACAGAAAATGGAGATGAGACAACTCGACTTCACGATCTTGACCTACAATAGGAGCGAGTCTTCAAACAGGCTCTAATATCATGTTTGACAACACATGTATTCCAATAGAGGATGAACACCTTCAATAACCACTCAGATAACCAGATCAAATATCAACACACTGATGTTTTCACGTGGTAAAACCCCTACGGGGAAACATCCACGACCCCATCCAACACGACCACTTGGAGCAGTTTATTAATGCAAAGAAAAATATTACAGAGGGATTTTACAAGAGAGTTTCGCACAATCGATCATTGACAAATGACCCTCCATGATCTTTAAATAGATATCATGGACCAATCGAGTGTTAAGCCACAGATCAATGGCCGTTAAGATCGAGGAGAGTATGAACCATTAGATCACTCTATGTCGGGAACATATCATGACCATCTGATTTCCTAACTACAAATGCATACTAATGCATACTAAAGAAACACACTAAGAAACACACTTTTACCTAATGACACATTAGACCAAGTAGATCTTAACTAACTCCTAAGTGTCTAAATATCCTAACATGTGTGACAAGATTTCTCAAAATATAAGGAACTTGATGGTCAGTTACCTCAATAATGTCGAGAAACATGCGTTTGACATGTCAAACTTTTTCTTTCAAGTTGTACAGTAACATTGTTGACCCCAACTTGGTAGACTTTGATTGGCTAGGTCTAAAGAGAGGGGTAGTGGAAGCAGATTTCAGGCTTTTGAAAAAGGTATTAGTGATATGAGTATCATCCCCTAGCTCATCGTTCTGGAATGCATCTAACAACATTGTATCCATGGCAGTTGTATCCCGTAAATAATAATCCATGCCAACCTTTGTTTGATTGACTCCATTGCCAACTTGTGAAGAACTATTATTGTTGTAGTCATTCCTAATTGGTGAATCTGAACGTAGTGGGAATTGAATAGGTGGTTGATTCAACCATTCTTGGTATGATTCCTCTCCGAGTTGTGATCTTATTGCAACATTCTCTTGATTTGACATTGTAGTGGGGTGCAATGGAAGATGATAGGTAGGTCGCTCATCATCAAAATCCTAATTTCAAAAATATTGAACATTAGTACATCGATGATATTAGTAAGCACAATGCAATTGGTTTGTTCAAATTACATTATACCAAAAAATTATTACCATCGCTGACCCAGGATTACGGTTGGAAGATGACATGTTACAATTGGCAGGATAAAGCAACTGTCCATTTTCATCTACCAACTGCTTGTGGTATGTTTCTCCTGATAAGAGCTTCCGACATTTTTGAACTAAAGGAATATTTTTTGCATCTGAACTTGATTCTGAATCAAGATCCTGCAAATTTGGATACATTTTTATTCAGATTGACATGAATAAAAAAAAAAAAATTCAATTAGATAATCGAAATATAAATAAAATATGAACTTACTGGAGATGGAAAGGGAGAACTCCGCGATGGACTTTGAGAAATATGGAACAAGATGGAATTTATATAATTGACCATTTGATATTATAAGATTTTCTCCCTGCATTTGAGCAAAATCAACAATCAAACTTTAAGAATAAGACAAATTTAAGTGGAAAATGTATACTATGAAGTACACCAAGTCATGTGGATGCATCCTAAAAGATAATTTAAGATGAATATACTATTTTGTGTGCAAATAAAAATTCATATAACTTTTAAAGCATAGTGGTGCACTTATTTAAACAAAACGCACAAGTGCGTCTATAACAATATAAATCACCGATGCATTTAATTACTAACCGCACCGGTTCTTAAGATTTCAAATAATTTTTATTTTTATTTTTTATATGATATCAGTGCTCCAAAAATATTTAGCGCACAGATGCTTTGTATAACAAATGCACTGGCACATTATATTAATAAACACACCGGTGTTTCGAAAAACTTAAAAAAAAAATGCGACTTTGTTTTTTTACAATTGAAAAATGAGCGGGAATTTATTTTTCGAAAATCTAATTATATAAATTCCTTTAAATAGTAATAAGCTATTCACTGTTTCATTATTTTGCCAAAATTTACAGGGGAGAGATTTGCATGAGAAACACACCGGGGAGCACTATGGAGCAACAAATTACTTTGGAACAACATAATTATTCAGAAGATCAGTATTTTAAGGGTATGGTGATTCACTCAAAACCCTTTTCACAAAGTCCTTTAAATAGTATTAAGTTATTCACTATTTCATTATTCTGCCAAAATTTATAGGGAAGATATTTGCAAGAGACACATATCGGGGAGCACTATGGAGCAACATAATACTTTGGAACAATATAATTATTCAGAAGATCAGAATTTGAAGGGTATGGTGATTCACTTAAAACCCTTTTGGAACAACAAAATTATTTAGAATATCAGAATTTAAAGGGTTTTATGATTCGCTCAAAACCCTGCATAGTAAAAATTTTAAATTTTACTATTGATTTTAATAATAATTTTTTTTAGAATTTGTATCCCTATTTAGATTTATTTAAAAAAAAATTCATACTTACCTTAAACTCTTGCTTCTTCTTGCTTATGTGATTGCACAATTTCACCTTAAGGCATTTAACATGTGTTGCAAGGGGACCACTTATTGCATCAGATCCAAACCCTGTCGGCCCTGTCATGTTTTTTTTTTAAACAATTTCTGGTTATCGGTACACTGATTTGACTATAATGCACTGGTGCACTTACTGATAAAGCGCACTAGAAATGTTGTAAGATAATTTCAAAAATAAATTCGTTCATCGATGTGTAATTTTTTTTGGTTTATTTTTTTTGTTCATGGTATTTTTTTTTTGTTTTCATTTTTTACTCTAGGTGTGGTACTGTTATTGACACTTATCACACCATTGTATTTTAAAGTATTTAAAAAAAAATATCTTTTTCCTGTCGGTGTGTTTCCTATATAGAACACATCAATGCTTTTTATATTATTCAAGTGCATCGGAAACCATTTTTTTTTAGCTGAAAATTATGTGATTTATTTATAAAATATATTTAATAACTTTTGTATTGAATGGTACATGTATAAGAACAAGTTAAACAACATGGAAGACAAGAGGCTTCCTAAAATTTCTTCAAAATCAAGTCGTAACCACCATCGACTCAAGCGAGGATGGAATAAAGATGCCCGGTCTTGGCTAAACTATTGGGGAATCATGGAAGACACCATTTTGCATAATAAAGATACTATTAAAAGAATTGTCAAATCAAAAATTAAGGAGAAAATGTGGTGTGATAAAGAGTTAAAGGAAAAAAGAAAATTAAGGTATTATAAGGATGTAATCAAACCTAATCTGTTTTTCCAAGTGTAAAGAAAAAAATAAGCATTGCTAAGATAAGAACAAATTCTCACGAGCTCCATAGTGAAATTGGGTGTTGGTTGATTCCCAAAACGCCATGGGATGAAAGAGTGTGTCACCTTTGTGACACTAAGAAGGTTGAAGATGAAAATCACTTTCTCTTAGATTGTCCAACCTATACCCATATTATATCTCATTTTCAAAATATTTGTCACACTAGAAACCTTCCTAACCTCTTAACTCAACAAAAGTATGGTGATCTTGGAAAGCTTCTCTTAATGCTTTTCGAGCACATAAACAAAATTCTAAAGAATCACAAGTAATCACTTACCCTATTAAGGTCCGATAGACCAATTCAATCTTAGTGGATTTTAATCATCATATTGATAAAAAAATGTGTGAGAATTGTTCAAATAACAAAAATTATAATCGACACAATGATAACACATCCAAAAAAGCAAAAAAAGGCAAGTTCTTTGTAAATTCTATACAATTTTAAAATGTTTGAACTATATGTAAGTTTAACTGATATGTATTGGTTAGTGTGTGGAATGCATAGCCACAAAATTATGAAGCTCGATAAGATTCTTTGTGATCTAAGTGCAGAAGAGCATAAAAGCTTGATGAAATTTTTTCAAAAGGATGAATTAGGTGAATGAAAAAATACAAACAAGACTATAATAAGAAAAATAATCATAAATCATTATATTTAATCCAAGAAACTCATTATTGTTTATTATAATCATATCATAGAAATTATATAATGTAGGCCTGTGTAAGTATCTTGGGGTTTTGATCGAAAATTTAAAAAACGACCTTAAGTTCTAGTTTTAGATCCAACCTACCTATTTTTCTCTCAGCATCTTTCATATTTATAACTCTGGCATGCTACCCTTATCATTGAATAATTTGTCTTGAAGATGAATCCAGGTAAAGGATTCGAAACGTTGAGATAAAAATGAATTTCACTGTGGAAAATCCGGATAACAACTCTGAAAAAATACAATTCAATATGAGTTCTTTTTTGAATTTTCATTAATAATATACTTAAGAATATTAGATAACATGTTTCAAACAATCTATTAATTCACATATGTTTAATTTTCTACATGGACCAACAACGAAGGAAAAAATGTCGTCTTAAGAAAATATAAATTATAGAAGATGTAAATGATGATGAATTGGTCCTTAGCTCATCTGGAGTGGTGCTGGAGGTTAATGAAAGGGGGGAAATTTTTTACAAAACTGTTAGGGATATAGTGGAACAGATGTATAGACATACTTTCCACTTACAATACATAAATCAATCGAATGATTCCACAAACCAGGTTATATCTAAACTACAAGAAGTGTTTCCAGAGCAATGGTCAATGAGACCTAGCAAATTTGCAATAGCAAAAACATACAACAACAAAAAAAATTCATTCAAAAAGTAATATTCCTAAAAATGCTTTTCTAGAATATTTATATATTACTACAAAACATTCCTTTATTAATATCAATTTTGTTATATTTAGTTTTCATATATCAAGCTAAAAATAGTTTATTGTCATGTTACTTTTTTCAGGAAGATTATGAAAATCCCGAAGGATCAATGAGATGATATTGAAAATATGCTAGTAGTAATGTCCAAAAAAGTGTATAAGGAGAAGGTAAGAGAATTTGACATAATTTCTTCACAAGAGGAACCATCTCAACAACAATGTGCTTCAAATGTATGAAATCATTGAATTTTTCTATTAGGTACATATAAATACATAATTTAGCAAATTAAATATTAATTTTCAAGTATTTTTCTTGTCGAAAAGAAAACAAAATGGAACCCATTCAACACATAAAACAGGACGACAAGGAAGAACAACATTAATATCAAAGTTTGTGAGTAATTGTTATTTCCTTATAACAACCTAAGATTTCATTTTTGTATATTTTAAGTTGTTTTACAACAACCATCCTTGAATGTCTTCAAACATGTGATAACATACAAAGAAGAGCCATCAAAAGAATTGATTGACATAGGGTTAAGTATGGGTTGTGAGTATATGTTGGCATATGAAAAATTAATTGTGGAATTTGTAAGTATCCATGTTGTTTTACTTCTCTCATTTTATAATTAATGGAACAAAAAAAATCATTTATATTAAATCTATGATTTATTATGGGGTATAAAACTTGCAGGAAACAAAGTATGGAAATGTGTCAACAAAAGAGTTGTTGACATAAGGCATGAGTTTTGGTTTTGAAAGAATGTGTATCATTCAAGACTCAATTATTTTTATGGTACGTCGCTTTTCAATTTACATTCATGTATATTATTTATTTCAATTTTCATTATTCTCACCAATGTAGATACACTCATTACACTTTATTTTTATCTTTGTAGATGGAACTTGAGGAAGTGGAAAACAATCAAGGAAATCAACAAAACGTTATGGAAAATAACCCAAGTCATGGAAGTAGCTTGAACACTGACAACAATTCTAATGAAGAATGATGATCAATATATTTGGATATCAATGCACACTGTTGTATTTTTTGAAATAATTGTTTGTGAAAAGAAAATCAGACATTTTGTTTGATGTAATGGACATAGTGTCCCAATAAGTGTTCCATTTTGTATGAAAAGAACCTCTTATTCATATATAATAAAATACATTTTATTTTATTCTATTGCATTGTCCAATGCTGCTGTGAAATGTTACATCGTTGACTAAATATATGGATGATTAAATATTATAACGAAGAGATGCAGAATCTGATGATATAATGAATTAATCCAAACATCATATCCAAATGCATTAATCAAAATTTAATTTATATGAATACTATTAGAAGATATATGTCAATTTTTTGATGAACAACATAATTAAAAAATAACAATAATTGCATTGTCACACGTCGATGTTTCTAAAAAGAGAAAATGAACACATATGCATTTAATGCTAAAAAGCATCGGTGCTGTAATAAAATGTGCACTGGTGCTATAATACAATGAACCGACACCGATCATAATATTATTTTAACAACAACAATTGTGATAATAAAAATTGGCCTTCCGGTGCATTGAAATAAAATGGTTTACCAATGCTTATGTATCAGACTTTCGCATCGGTGCATTCTAAATTTCATGCACCAGTCAGGTTTGTCTTGTAATGCACCGGTGCATGGTATCATAGATTCGACTGGTGCATTGTTTTTTTTTTGTAAGTAAGATTCTATAAAAATCCTTTCAAAATAAAAAATTACAGCATCAATAGTTTAACCCAGACTGTAATAACTGATTTGCCCCATGGGGAAACCAATTCAGCCAGCCTGCCAGGTTTGGAACCAATGTATCAAACTACCAGTCATAAGACAATGTCTAACAACAAAAGTAACATCGCTCCATGGGGGAAATCGATTTACTATTCTCACTAAGACTGACATAAGTCAAACTAGATAGAATATAACTAAAAACGACAAGTGGAAAAATGTAATCTAAACATCCAACAGACCATGCAAAGAGACACTTGTGTATTTCAGGTTGTAGGCTTGTAGCATGGCTACATGTCCCAGGAGGTGGCCTTGAGTGTTGGAGCTGTGTCTAGTGCTTCTTCCTCCTCCGGATGCCTGTGCGTAGCTAGTGGTGCTGCTTCCTCCTCCAGATGCCTGTGCATAGCTTGTACCAGTATCGGGTGTTCGTTTCCTGGTGCATTTGGTTCCACTTCTGAGGGGTGGCACGTTCCATGCAAGGCTGAAAGATTTTGCAAGAATTGTATCCCCTTCTCGTCCAATACTTCCAAATGAAAACACAGATTATCCAGATCCTTTCGTAAATCAAACACCAGGCCTTGTAGAATTGCAAGGCCTTCTTATATCTTTGTGCAGGAGGCACAGTTTGAGTAGGAGTGAGGCTACTCTTGTTGAGGTCCATGGCTAGCGCAGAAACCTTCACTCGGAGCTTGGACCGGGGGCGGATGGACTGGCGAAGGCTCATGTGCTGAATTCGCAGGAGAATTGGGAGGAACGATTGGAGCTAGCTGCGAAGAGGAGGCCAAGTCTGAAATTAGCCTTGGGTTGAAACCCAGAGAGTTTCCCAGGAGATTGAACCATTCAATCCTACATGCACAGGGTGAGGAGAGGGGCGAAATACCGTTGAGGCTATGTCCAGACTGCGTCGATAGGTTGGCGAGGAGGGTGATGAACTGTGAGAGGGGCAAGGGCAGGTAGGGGTTTGATTTCCAAATGTGGTCGATTTGGTTTGCAAGCCAAGATGCGTTTTGATTTCCTTCACTATCTCGGCATGAATGAGGCATGGCGAGGGCTAGAAATCACATGAATAAAACTAAGGAAGCCAAGGAGCAACATGGGAGAGTGTAGTCTACTGGAGGACTCGACCATAAGCGAATAGAGCTGCGAGAAAGGCTGGTGAGATTCATGGTGCAAATATCACTGGTGGAAGAGGACACACATGAGCAGAGTAAAGACTGATCCATCAAGGGGACGAGAGGCCAGAGTAGGGCGCACTAGGATTAATGGCACTCTGGTTGTAGTAGAGATGCGTTAAATGCATGGTGCATGAGGGAGGGAAGGGCACGTTCCTGCCACGTGGTTGGTGCCATGATGGCCATCGTCGTTCCTTTCCATATGACACCTGGGCTGCACTATTACCCCATCTGGGGAACTATTGATGGCTAGAGCCTTTTCCTTGCATCTCTGGAGGATGGGATGTGTTTGGTGGATGGAAGCTTGGCAGAGAAGGTCCAGTCCCTCCAAGTCTGTTCCAATATTGGCGATATTATCTGCAGTCTGATTCACTTTCCATATCACATGCAAGGGGATGAGGGCTTGATTGGGTCAGATAAGCGTCACAATTGTCCTGATTCCATAAGAAAGTCACCAACAGGGCGAGATTTTTTTTGGATCTACACTGTTCAGGATTTTCCGAAAGAGATTGAGCACCACTTGCAAATCACCTTCCATAATGAGTTTATGAAAATTTTGTTCTAAATCTATTTGGAAATCTCTTGTAAGCCCCCATAGGTCTGTAGAATTTTTGGTGGTGTGGCCTATGCTTCCTGCCGATATGAGAAAGATGTTCCTCTTATGGTTTCGAAAGACCACTCTGAAGCCTGCTGCACCCATATTTCCTTTGGAGGCTCCGTCCAAATTCAATTTGATAAAATCTTTAGGAGGAGAGGACCAATGAGTGGGGTTGTCCCTAAAATATTGATTCTGAGGAGTGGAGGGTGAACTCAGTTTTAAAGTGAGATTCCAGTTTTTCAAGATGCTTTGTTCTTGAATTGGACAGGATAGGTCCGTTTCAGTCCAATGCTGCAGACTGATTGTTTCTGTTATATTGGTGCAACTTTGGGTCCAACAGTGTTTCCAGTCATGCTGAATGTTCTAGAAGATTATTTGATTCTGTTCCTTCTAGAGATGCCAGAGGATGAAATCGGGGAGTAACTTCCATATGCAGTTTAATATGGGCGATTAGAGGGCCACATCTCTCCACTTTTATATAGTTGTGCTTATGCTCTCCTGCTTGCGATCTGAAGTGCGCATGATAGACGCGCATTGATCCCAAACTTGGGTGCTGAAGGGGAAATTGTTTAGCAAGTGATTTATTGATTCTGCCTCCTTCAAGCACAATGGGCATATGGAAGGCCCTGTGAACCCCCTTTTCATGAGATTGTCTCACGTGAGAATGCTACCATGCGCCACTAACCAAAGGAAGATGTTGATTTTGGGCCAATGCTTGAGGGACCAGATTTTGTTCCAAAATTTCCCAAGGGGGAGGAGATTGAAATTTTCCTTGGCGATGTAAGCTTCTTGGATATTGAAAGTGCCTCTTGAAAAATGTCCCCATCACAAGATGTCCTCTCCTAGAAGAATGGGGATTTTCCTGGCATTGGTCAGGTTGTACCAGGGTTGTAATTCCACGTGTGCTTCGATGTGAAGGTCCTCTCTTATGGATTTCCAGCATCTCCAGGTGGCATCCGAAGAGTTGTCCTTCCAATAATTTGCCACTTTTGTCATCCCTGCTTGGGTAGCCGGGGTGAGGAAGGTGTCAGCCCAGGTATCATGTGCCATAATAGGTAACTGCTGCCACAAGTCATTCGAGAGGAAGGCTGTTTGACCATTACAAATTTCCCAGAAGGCATGATTAACCACTAAGCTTCGATTATGCTTGGCTACCATCCAAATCAAGGAGCTTGGGGTGTCTTCGTTCCTTCTGATGAGGTTTATTTAGCTGTGTTGGGTGTGTACTTTCTTCTCCAAAGCTTGGCCCAGAGATCGTGAGGTCTCTTCATCCATATACACCAGATCTTAGTGCTCATGACTTTGTTCATAGTTGAAGGGTATTTTATTCCTAGACCCCCTTGAGCCTTAGGTCTGCAAATCTTTTCCCAACTGATCATTGCTAGTTTTTTCTTGGTTTTGAACTCCTGCCAAAGAAATTTCCTTTGCAGGGTTCTGATGCCATTGAGAACATGGCTAAGAGATGTAAGGGCTAAGAAGGTGTAGATTGGCAAGGCTTGCAACACAGACATGAGAAGGGTGAGGTGACTGGGAAGATTGAGAGCATGATAAGTCCAAGAGGAAAGTATTTTAAAAAAAGAGGTGAGGAGGATTTCCCAGAAGCTATTTTTGAGGGCTTTGTTAAGGAGGGGGATACCTAGATATTTGGACAGAAGGGAGCTTCGAGTGAAACCCAAGATTTTGATAATGTGGAGTCGTATCGACATCGAGGTGTTGAAGAAGAAGATCCGGGATTTGTCCTTATTAATATCCATTCTCGAAGCCTCACAAAAGGTTTGAATAATGGAGAGGATTGTTTGGGCCCCATGGACTGTGGGGGAACCTAATATTAGAGTGTCATCAACAAATTGACTGTAAGAGATTGAAGGATCTATGCCATGCAAGGGTAATCCTGCCAGAGTTTGATTTTCCATGGTAGCTTGAATGGAGTGGCTAAGACCTTCTTCCATGATAATGAAGAGGAACGGGGACATAGGATATCCTTGTGTGATCCCCTAGGTGGGAGAGAAAGGGTGAGAAGGGACTCCATTGATGAGGACTGAAAAGAAATCCGAGGAGGTAAGATTCAGGATCCAGTTTACCCAAGAAGGGTCAAAACCAAAGGCTAAGAGAACTGAGCGCATGTAGGCCCAACTTAACTTGTCAAAATATTTGGAAAGGTCAATTTTTAATAACATACCTGGAGTGCGAGTCTTCTGTAAAGAGTGGATAACTTCATGCGCCAGGATGGCACTATCCAAGATTTGTCTTCCTTCCACGTACCTTGATTGCTCTGGCGAAATGATGAAGGGGAAGATATGTTTGAGTCTTCGGGCGATCACCTTTGTTAAGAGCTTGTAGATGACATTGTAGAGAGCGATAAGTCATAAATGTTTGGGGTGATTGACTAGTTATTCTTTGGGAATAAGGGTGAGGAAGGTGGCATTAAGGGCTAGAAGGACTTGACCCGAGGCTTTGGAGTATTCAATGATTTCCCATACCTCCTCCCTTACCATTTTCTAGCAATGATGAAAAAAGTTTGAAGTAAAACCATCCGGTCCTAGAGCTTTCCTCGAGCGTGATGGGCCATAGGAGAGATACTTTTTGTTCCACCATGATTGTGGAAGGTATGTGCTGCGTGACTTGTGCGATGGCTTGAGATCTATCCCCCTAGGGTTCCTTCAAGAGATCTTGATAATAGGTGACCAACTCTGCTTCCAGATCCTCATGAGAGTGGAGGGTTTGTCCATTTTCTGTGATCATCTATGTAATGAGATTGGCATGTATTCTTTGAATGGTAGACCAGTGGAAGAACTTGGTGTTTCAATCGCCCTCCTTTAGCCATTGGATGCAAGACATTTGCCTCCACAAGATCTCCTCTTAGGATTTCCTTTCCTCCAACTTTTGGCTTATTGTTGCTTCCTGTGTTTTGAGTTCCTTAGAGATGCCTTGATCGTGGATTTGGCTTTGTATGATGCCCATTTGATCCATTAGTTTCTTTTGGGCTTCAAAGATATTGCCAAAGGTTTTGTTTATTCGAAGCCTTGAGCTTATGGTTGAAGTTTTTGAGTTTCTACTAGAATCTGTACATCTTGGAACTGTGTGATACAAACGTCTCCATCCACCGAGTGTGGGAATTTTGTTGAAAGTCCGGGTGGTTGAGCCAAAGCCGCTCCATTATGAAGGGTTTACGTCCTGGAGTGGTCGGAATGTCAAGACAAATTTGGATGGGCCAATGATCCAACCCATGGACATCGAGAATGCATGCTTGCAGTGCCTTGCCTTCCATCATGAGAGAATTAGAGAGAAGGAAGTGATCCAACCGACAAGCTATATGATGGGTACTAGTTATTCCATTCGTCCAGGTGAAGATGCCATTTGGAGTGTCTATATCAATGAGGCCTAGCTTGTCGATTAGGCACTGAAAGTTCCCAGACTCCGCTTTGAGTTGGCGCATTCCTCCTCTTTTCTCATCCAGATTGCATATCATGTTGAATTCCCCTCCAAGAATCCATTTGTTCCCTGAAGTTAGGATGGCTAGTCCCTCTAGGTTCCTTAAGAAGGCATTTTTGTCCCTTGGTGTGGCTGGTCCATAGACATTTTTCAGGTAGCCAGGCTTGTTGTAGCCGATGAGTCGGTATGTGGAAAATATGGACCATATGGTTGTGAAAAAATTGTCTAGGGTAACTAAGCTTGGGTTCCAAAGAAGTTCCAAGCCTCCTGTTGCTCATGTAGCATCAATGTATATACCTTTCCATTGCTTCCAACAGTTAGGGAGAATTTTATCCATTTCTTCCCTTGCACATTTTGTTTCTTGAAGCATCATTATGTCTAGTTTTTCTCCTATGATAATATCCTGTAGTAGCTTCTTCTTACTACGACCGTTGAGTCCCCTTATATTCCAAGATATGAGCTTCATGATGAGGATGGGGAGGGGAGAGGGGGAAAGCTGTCAGATATGAGATGGATCTGACCAGAGTTGACCATGAAGTGTCTGATCTCTTGAATGAGCCTGTTGGTTGATTTTCTTCCCCTTTTATTTTCATATTTCTAAGATTTGCGTTCCTCTTTCTGTGTATTTCCTTGTATGCCCAAACCCGAACTGGATTTGGTGGTGGAGCCTGCTATGGAGTTGAGGAATACTTTGTGGAATTTTCTTAGCTGGTCTGGAGGGATGGTATAAAGTTTCTGGTGCCGGTAAACTTGTTCCTGCTCATCTAGATCCATTTTTGCATCCCCATATTCTATCTCTGAAGGTTCTATGGCTGTGGTGTTGGAGTTGGGTAGAGAAGTGGTTTGGGCCATACCTGGGGTGTCCACAACTTTCCCTTTCTTTGGGTTTTGATTCATTTTCTCTGTCCGAGGGACTTGTGGGGCATCCATGTTCTCTATAAGTTGTTGCAAAGCCTCAAATTGATTGTTGGAGGGAGATTCCTAGTTGGCCATGCCTGTTGTTCTCCTTCCTCCTTGTCCGCGTCTGCCTGCTACATGGATGAATGCATCTTTGTTTTTTATTGTTTCTGGGTTTTCGTCTTTGCTTATTTTATTGAGGGGGAAATACCTGAAGAGGTTCCCATGCTCATGACATTTTCTACATTTTAACGATATGTGTTCATAGTCAATGGTTTGCAACCAGTCCTCATCATGATATTCCAAAACAATGGATCCTGGTAGCAGTTTTTAAATGTTTAGGTAAACACAGATGCACGCATAGGAGGTATATCTTCATTGCTTCATGGCCTCTGAGGATTTAACATATACTCCAATGGTGTTTCCGATGCCAACCAATACCTCTTCCATCCAAAACTCTTGCGATAGGGAATAGAGTCTTATCCACACTGGGGCATGTGCAAAGTCCTCTGTTTCAGGGATAAACTTCTCCATCCAGAATCTCAAGAAAATTCCAACCAAGTTGAAGAAATAAGGTCCTCCATAAAAAATGTGATTCCTGTCCTCCAAATTATGCAAGATTATGGTGAAGAATCCTTGGGATACCAACTGGAGATCGTAATGGCATTTGGGCTTCCACCATTGTTGTATCCATTTTACCAGCTCGCGTTCAGAGGGCCAGATCCCTAGAAATTTCCCCACTAGGGCGTAGTCTCTCATGTATTGCTTCTGTTCTTCGATCCTGGGTGTGCTTATGTTGTACTTTAGGGCTTGCAACACTTGGGGAATACATTTCCCAGGTATCCAAGGACGTGTTGCGCTTGTTGGGTTTTTCCTTGCATCTATGTCCATTTCTTTGTCCTTGAATGTGCCCTCAAAGAGGAGCTGCGAGTGTAGATCTAGTAGAGGTTCAAATGTTGAGCGCCTGGAACCTCCTACGATGTTTCCATGCACTGTTTCTTCACTGTAGGAGGTGCCTCGTGGCCCTCCTTCACTGGGAATCATTGAGCCCATTCAGGGGCGACCAAGTGCACTAGAGCTGAAGCAACCCTAACCCTAGTGCAAAGAGCACTCTCACGCCACCCTAATAGTATCGCCCCTATGCGATATTTGACTGGTGCATTTTTATTATTAAAGCATCGGTACAATATTATTTAGAAGAGCACTGATGCCCCAATATTTTTTTGAATGCCCTAGTGATTTCTGTGAAATGTAAGCACCGATGCTTTAAGTTTGAGAACACATCGGTCTGTATACACCATGAAGCGCACCGCCTATAAAAACATCTGCTGAAACCTTAGGCTGCCCATATTTTTTCAGTTATAATGAATTTCCATTATAATCTCCACAAAAACATCCGCTACCAAAAACAAATGTTTTAGCGAAGGTTTTTTTGACAATTTTTGTCAATTTTGTAACACTAAAAACCTTCGCTACAAGGTCTTTTCCTTGTATTGAGGAAACATCTCCTAGTCTAAGATACACTGCTTCATAGAGATCAAAGAGACTACAATAGTTGGGACTACCTCTAATACCCTGTGGAGTTAACCTCCCAAAGTAATAATGACACTATAGGGCCTAGATTCATAAACAAAACCATGCTTCCACATATATAGTTGTACTAAAATAACATCACATACTTCAAGGGGGGAAACATCATGCAATACCTCATCTTTTAAGGGTTTGATGTTGCAGTGGAGGTGATATTGCTAGCTGATGCATATGTCTCATCCTTGGCTGAGCCAATTGATGGTGTATGGATGAGGGTGTGACGTCGTTGTTAGGTTCAACATCTCGATGACCTTTGCTGAGATTAGGTTCTCATGGATACCACTATCAACAATTAAATGGAGTGGGGTCCCATTCACCCACATCTATGAGTGGAAGAGGCACTCCCCTTCTTTAGGATTCTCTAGTTCCTCTAGCTAGACCTTTGTGGTAGCAATGGTGACACTGGGTTCTACATCAACAATATTTTTTTCCTTATCTTATTCTGAATCAAAGTATGAGTCAACATCTGACTCCAAGGATTTCATCTCAACCAGCAATGACTATTTGGATCAAAATTCATCAGTGTTGTGCCAGGGGATTTTGTGGAACTCGTACCACTTTCGAGTGTCATTCTTCGACTTCCTGTTACCCTTGTTTCTTTGTGGTTTGGACTTGTTGTCTTGGGGATGGCCATCCTTTCTCTATCCTTTGTTATGGTATTTAGGGCCACCGCTACCATGCTTCTGCTGCGATGGGTTTGCATAATTGAAATACCACTTATTATTTTGCTTGAACTTTTTCTCGATCTTGACAACATATCGGTAAGTGGCTTCCAGTGAGGAGATGTCAAGGAACTCAATATCTATTTGGATGTACCTATGTAGGCCACTATAGTACTTCAAAAACAAGTGTTGTTATATAAATTTATGCCACACTCCATGCATCTTACTTTGATGGCCTTTTATTTCCCTATACATACTCAAAATCCCCATTTTGCTCATTTCAATATATATATATATATA
>ML802692.1:138537-164599 GCA_009831015.1 Picea engelmannii | reverse complement strand
CCCTTGGAACATTGGGCCTAATTTTTTCACAGGAAGGTACGGCCTAGTCCAGCACATTACCTGCAACCCTCAGATAAAAAAATGAATAAGTTTTGATTTTCGTCAATAGGGTTTCTGCAGATTTAGGTTTTTAGCATTTCTGTAGATCGTTGGGGTATTTTTGCATCTTGTTGAGGTTCTTTTGACTCTCTAGGGTTTCTTTTTGGCAGTCATAAGTTCAAAAAACCTCCTAGAGACTTCCTCTTGAAACAATCTATGGTTTCTAGCCTAGCCATTAGGGTTTGTGAAGAATCTGCAAGCCATGAGGAACACAAATTTGGTAGAAGATAGGCTTGATGGAACAAGAAACTTCAACTCATAGAAGTCAATATTACACATCACTTTGGAAGAGAGTGACCTATTGAGATTGACAAAAAAGACTCTACCAGCAACATCAACCGATCAAGAGAAGGATGAATGGAAGATAGAAGACGTCAAAGCTAGAAAGATAATCATCTACTCAGTAAGAGATCATCTCCTACCTCACATTTCCATCTTGAAGAAATCTTATGAAATGTATGATGCATTGCAGAAGATGTTTGAGAGAAACAACACTAACATATCTCTTACTTTGAAACACCAATTTCAAAATCTCAAAATGATGAAAGATGACACCATTGCTACCTTCTTCATGAAGTTTTTAGAGATAATATATTAGTTAGGTGCCATTGGAGAAACCATAACAAGTAGATAGATTATCATGAATACTCTCAATTCTCTTCCAAACCATTGGGAACCATTCATTCAAAGTATTAGTGGAAGAGCAAATTTACCTCAGTTTGATCGTCTATGGGTATACTACACTCAGGAGGAAACCATACTTATAGCTAGAGGTGTGAAAGACTCCCATCATGATGAAAATCAATCCCTTTATTCTCATGCAAAGAGAGGCAAAATAAATAGAAGAAGTTTCAGAAAAGAATCCAAAGGCAAGAAAACTTCAGTAGCTTCAGGTTATGAACATAGAAACGACATTTCAAACATTCAATGTTTTAGATGTGACAAATATGGACACATTGTGAGAGATTGTCCTACCAGGAAGAAAGGAAGAAAACATGCATCCACTGCCAATGTTGATTTAGAACCACATTAGAGAGATGAAGCATTCTTCTTCATATCAACACTATTCGGTATGGTTCCTATTGATTGTAACACCCTATTTCCCCCAGTCTGTAATTATAACTATATTGCCCAGGAACTATGGAAAACTCAAAGGTGTGAATGTTTGATTTGTTGGACCTTTGTATAAAAGGTTGATGAATGTAAATTTGATATGAATATGTGTTGCATGGCTGCTGGGAAGGGGATGTGCTAAAAGATACCATGATTTCTAATGAAAAGGTGGTGGAAGGAACTCGGAGTGGTTGCGTTAACTTCCACCGAACTAGTACCATACTGGTTTTAGTTTTTCAAGGCCAAAACAACTCTCTGAACTAGAAATGAATTTCAGTTAGGATGGTAGGTGGGAAGGCTCCTCAAGAGTTAATGAGGGGATGGGGTGGACCGCCCTTCCGTAAAATCTCCCAGACCTGACCACGGATGGGAAAATTCGTGCTACCTGTAATCTTGTTGAAGGATGCAAGAAAGAAAGCATGGGGGGGTGTGGGAAGAGTGGAGCATAGAGATTTCAGAGGTGAACCTCAAATGTCGGATTAAGTGAGAAGAAGGAGAGTAACCTTCATCCGCATACATTTTTAGTATCGGGAGAAGGAGAGTAATCTTCATCCCTCGCTTCTATGGAGCTGGAGGTAAGAGATTGAATCTCAGAGCATCGTGGTCTAAGCTCGGGGGTGGCCAATGATAAATCCATTGGGAGTGACTGAGCCTATGGTTGGGTGGAAATGAGCACTCTTCTCAACAGTCGCATCATGCCTTTTGGTTTTGATAAGTGTTTTATGCCTCATATTTTGAATTGAATATCATGGATACATGCTCATGTTTATTCGCCTATAAATGTTTTTTGTATGGAATGATGGCTTGGTGTTTAGATTGGAAATAATTGATGTATGTGTATACTTATATGCCATAGATGTTTTCTGTATAAGATGATTCATTTGAGAGTATGAGTCTGTTCCACTGAGAATCATCCCATTTGTTTGATTCTCGTGATGTCCTGGTTGAATTCCTTGAAAGCACCCTCCCCAGGGAATTGCGTCATGTCTCAGAATTGGAGTAAGCCCTTGGGAAAGGCTATTGCTATGAAAAATCAATGAGGTTACCCTGCCCCAATGTCGTAGCTCATCACTTGGTGAGTTAGGAAGGCACTTCATTCAGGTCAGTAGCCTAGGGATTTTGAAAAGTACCGAAGCCCTTATCCAGAAACCCGACTAAGATTTGGGATAATTGCCCAAGAACCATATGAAGGTTCATGTGACCTGGGTTTGGAAAACCTATGCAAGAAGGAGTTAGATCTCGAAGGTTTTAGAGTCGTGGGAGTTTGAATCTCTGGGAGATTAAATTTCGTTACCCAAGATTTGAAAGGATAGTGAGTCCAATTATCAAAAAGGGAGTATCCTTCCATTTGGTAGATGAATGGATGAGATCCTTTCGGAAGTATACCAGGTCTATTAGGACCAATGGATCTAGAAGAGAAGCACATGCTTTCATGCCTCGACCCTTTTCAATATTCCCAAGTAGTGATGGAATCGGGATCGTATATTCCAGGATCCATCGGGAGCTACCTTTACCGTCAATATTAACCCTTGTATAGGCGGTATAGTGGACTCGTCAAAGTCCTGAAATTTTTGAAGTGATTGGAATCGTCCATTGACAAAGGACACATGGTGAAGGATCAATGTTTCACTGACTCGCTGCTAAAGGAAGTCAAAGGGTAGAGTTTCATGTACTCGCGAGACCTGAACTCATGATTTGATCTAAACCATCGGATCACAAGAGGGCCATGACCGTTGATCTGGGTGCGGGGATATCGGGAGTTCAGGGTTCGAGCTTTAGAAAGATAGGTGTTGATTGTGTTCGAACTTCGCGAAACGTGGAGTCCCGATGAGTTCAGAAGATTAATACCCTAGTCGTGATGAATGGTCATGTGGATGAAAGATTAAGGGAGGAGCTACTGAAGACTGGTATTTTGGGGAATGGAGAGTCAGAGCTAGATCATGTTCGCTATCTGGATACGTGAAATTGTGACACGATCATAAACGTCGATTGAGGGGATATCACAGGGTCGTAGATATGGCCTTGGATAGAAACTGGAGGTCAGGGATTTGGGGAAACAAGAGTCAGGATTGACTTGCTTGCAGAAGTCCCAAAATGAAAAGCGCCTTCTTATAGATGTGCGGTCACAAAATGTGGTCACATAGGTGAAGCTCGCACCTTCCGCAAGTTCACTTGATGGGGTTTCAATAGGGCACGTGGATCAGATATCAGGATTTCAATAGGAAATTGAAGAGTTAATACGACTCTTGAACGAGAAATTTTATTTAGTTCCCATTCAAAGCATGGGGGTGTTACAAATTGGTATCAGAGCATGGTTACAACACTCAGCCTGCTTGGGCTCATGGACGAGCACATTAAAAGGTGACATATTACCTTACTCCCTTCCTAAAAAGGCTGGTTAAGCCCTTATTATAGAACGAATGACAACTTAATACGGTGTGTGTATGCCTTACCGCTGTGTGAGTAGGTCTTACTGTTGCGTGTGTAGATATTTAAGAAATGTGAATTAGGTGTTGGTTATGAACAAATACAATGTTTTCTAAAAACAAGTGTTTTGTCTTCATGCAAGCGGACGATCAACCATGGGAAACCGCAAACGTATCGAATGGTGATGCGCCACGAAGTGGAGGATGGATCCCATAATAGAGACGAAGAATCTGACGAAAGGAGGGTGGTAGAGATCCCTCTGGATCTAGCTGAGCCTGTGAGGAGTCTCATGGCTAAACTACGAAGCTACAAGGCCGACAATGAGAGGTTGATAAAAGAGCAAGAGAAGCAAATGGAAATTAATGCAGTCTTGCGCAGATTTTATCCGACATACAAAGACAACTACAACATGGACCTGACACTAGTCACATGGACTGACGATAGATAAAGAGGAGTTGAATTCCACCTGAGATAAAAAAACATGGTCTTTTAAGTGGCCACACTGGGAAGAGCACCTTGAGAAAGGTCCACCCTGAAGATAGGGGACAAGCGTCGGATGATTACTTTGGAAAGGAAATTGGCGACTCAGATGGATATTCTAGTAGCAGAACTAGTTCACATTCTCAAAGAAAATGGAAGAAACAAAAATATTCCAAAATTCATAATCTCGAAGAATTCAAGAAGGCCAAACTACCCTCTTTCAACGGTGAGATCAAGAAGGGAGAGGAAGCGGAGGCCTGGCTGCTTGGACTATAGAAGTATTTCAAAGTCCATGACTTCTCAGAAAACTTGAAGGCCTGAGTAGCCACTTTCAACCTGAATGGAAAGGCTTCCATTTGGTAGGAATATCTTAAGAATGTGAAAGGGATTCACGAAGAAGACCTATCGTGGGAACGGTTTGAAAAATACTTCAGGAAGAAGTATCTGTCGGAAAAGTATTTCAACGAAAAGACTAAAGAATTCTATGAAATCAAGTTGGGGCAACTCACTATAGAGGAATATGTCAGCAGATTCCTTGAGTTGCTGAGTTACGTACCCTACATAAAAGCAGAAAAGGCCAAGGTGCAATGATTCATTAGTGGGATACCTAAGGACTATCAGAACATGATTGATTTTGACAAGCCAAGGACCCTATAAGACACTATCCGAAAGACAAGATATTTTTATGAATAGTTTGAACTTCGGCCAGAACCTCGTGAAGGATGGAAGTATAAGAATAGTTCCAGACTCCACAAAAAGGGGTTTAAATCCCCAAGATTTAAGAACTATAAGAAGGATTCAAGGATAAGATTTCCAACTTGAAGTGTACACCAATAGAATTTTCCTTCCCAGAGTGGAAATAGAAATCTTGGATCGACCCTAAGAAAGACTGATAACCCAAAGAAAGAACCCTTGAAATGTTGGGGTTTTGGAGAAGAACATCTACTGAGGGATTGTTTGCACTGAAAAAAGAATAGTAGGAGAATTTACAATGTCTAAGAAGCTACCACAGTCAATGACGTGGCCAGGACTATGCCATGAATTTATGCAACCATGGATAATAAACAAGATGACCACCAAGATTTAGTGGTGGATATGGAAGGTATGATCGCCAACCATCTAGTGTTTGTTTAAATTGACCTTGGTTCAAATTTGAGTTATGTGGCCCCCTTGGCCATTGATAAGTGTAAATTACAGCCACATAAACATGCCAAGCCATGGATGGTACAATTATCCACTGGCACCAAAACAAAGATAACAGAGGTCATACAAGCCTTCCATTTCGCTATGGATGGATTTTCCACCCAAGCTACCCTTAACATACTACCCCTAGGATCGTATGAACTGTTAATTGGTATGGACTAGCTAGCTGCATATAAAACTAAGTTGGATTGTTACCATAAAAACTTAGAATGTGTAAATGAAGAAGGGAAAAAAATAACCCTTCAAGGGATCCAAAAAACTGTCTTGGTGAGATGAATATCAACCCTTCAAATGAGAAAGTATTGTAGAAAGGGATGTCCTCTATATGTGATACAGGTGTTGAAATCGATTGAGAATGACAGACCAAGCCCATAATACCACCCCATACTAAGAGAGTATAAAGATGTGTTTCTGGAAGAGGTACTGAGTCTACCTACGAAAAGGGACATTGACTTCTCCATAGAACTTGCACCAGGGGCGGTGCCAGTGTCTAGGACACCCTATAGGATGAGCACACCCAAACTAGTCGAGCTTAAACTACAACTAAAAGAAATGATGGAAAAAGGATATATCTGACCCAACATGTCTCCATGGGGAGCACCAGTCCTTTTTGTGAAGAAGAAGGATGGTACACTCCGATTGTGCATAGATTATAGAAAACTCAATAAGGTAACCATAAATAACAAGTACCCCTTACCCAAAATTGATGACTTGTTTGATCAATTGGGAGGTGATTCCATCTTCTCAAATATTGACTTGAGATCTGGATACCATCAAGTTCAAATCTAGGGTGAAGACATCCACAAAACCGTCTTCAGGATGAGATATGGTCACTATGAATTTGTGGTAGTACCATTTGTATGAACCAATGCCCCTGTCACTTTTATGTGCTTGATGAACAATGTACTCAGCAAATTCCTAGACAAATTTGTACTAGTTTTTATTGACGATATGTTAATCTACTCCAAGAATAGAGAGGAACATGAGGAACATCTTAGACTTGTGCTTCAAGTGCTGAGAGAACATCAACTCTATGCCAAATTTAGCAAGTGTGACTTTTTCCAAAAGCAAATACATTACTTGGGCCATGTCATATCTCAAGAAGGGGTAGCAGTAGACCCTGACAAGATCAGGTCTATCATGGAATAGCCTACCCCAAAGGATGTTTTAGATATCAGATCCTTTATGGGCTTAGCAGGATACTATAGGAGATTTATAAAAGGATTCTCCAAGATTGGTTGTCCAATCACTTCCCTCCAGAAGAAGGGGTCTAAATTCATTTGGACACCCGAATGTGAAGAAAGATTTCAGTCCCTAAAATTCCTTCTGACCCATGCACCTGTACTGAAGATCGTCGATCCCAAAAATGACTTCCTCATGTGCATAAATGCCTACAAGGAAGGACTCAGAGGAGTCCTTATGCAAGAAGGAAGCATAGTTTTCTATGAATCCTGAAAATTGAATGAGCATGAAGTCAACTATGTGACCCATGATCTAGAGTTGGCCACCATAGTGCACGCCTTGAAAATGTGGAGGCATTACCTCCTAGGTAGGAAGTTTATACTTATGACAGACCACTATGGATTGCGACACCTGTTTGACCAACCAAAACTCAATGCTAGAAAAGCTATGTGGATGGCCCTCCTTAGCGAGTTTGATTTCGAAATAAAACATATCAAAGGAAAGGAAAATAAGGTAGCCGATGCCCTTAGCATAAGTATGAAAACAATTCACTTGGTAGTGGTGAGAACCTGTGAGATGAATGTCAAGGAAAGAGTCAGGAATGCACAAGAAACAAATGAATTCTTGCAGACCGTGACCTCGTACCTAGAGCAAGAATCGCAGGGCTAAAGTATAAAGACTACCAGATGCTATATGGAGGTATAGTAACTTACAAGAATAGATTGTATATTACAGATTGTGACGACTTGAAGAGGTTCATAATGGATGAACTACATAAAAGACCATATATTGGTCACCCAAGATACCAGAAGATGATCACGGCCGCCAGAAAACAATTCTATTGGCCTAGACTGAAGAAAAACATAGATGAGTACTTAGCTAAATGTCTAGAATGCCAGCAGGTTAAATTAGAACACCGACACCCAGCAGGGTTATTACAACCCCTACCAATCCTGAAATGGAAATGGGAGACCATCTCCATGGATTTCATCACTGGATTACCATTATCGGCCAGACAGAATGACACTATCATGGTATTGGTGGAAAAATTAAGCAAGTTTGCTCACTTCATCCCCGTCAAATCGACTTGCAAGGCAATAGATATTGCCAACATATTCATGAAGGAGATATTTAGACTACACGACATGCCTAAGGAAATCGTGTCTAACATGGACACAAAATTTTACTTCAAAATTTTGTAAATCCTTGATGACTGGGCTAGAGACCAAATTATTATTTAGCACAGCTTATCATCCTCAACCCGACGGATGGACGGAAAGAGTGAACCAAATATTAGAGGACATGCTAAGGATGCATGTAATGCATCAACCTAAAAGGTGGGAGTATTACCTGCCACTGGTGGAATTCGCCTACAACAACGGCTACCAATAATCACTTAAGATGAGCCCTTTCGAAGTCCTCTATGGTAGACCGTGCAACACTCCATTTAGTTGGAGTAATCCCATGATTAGAATTACAATTGGACCCGACATGTTGAAGGAAATGGAGCAACAAGTGATTCAGATAAAACAAAATCTAAAAATAGCTCAAAATAGACAGAAACGTTATACCGATAGAAAGAGAACCCCTAGAGAATTGAAGATGGGATACCACATCTATCTCAGAGTTAGGTCCAGGAAGAGTTCCCTGAGGATGGGAGCCTATGCCAAGTTGGCACCTCGATATTGTGGACCCTTTGAAGTCTTATATTGAGTGGGACTGGTAGCCTATAGAAAAGAACTACCTCCCACAGTAAAAGAACATAATGTTTTCCATGTTTCCTTATTGAAGAAATATATACATTATGCTAATCATATAATTGACTGGTCTATGATCCAGGTCGAATCGGAGGGAGAGTTCCTGCTAGAACCCCAATGCATACTAGACCGGAAGGAAACCTCACTCAGGAATCGAACCATTGCGTAGGTCAAGGTGCAGTGGAAACACTTTGGCCCAGATGAGGCTATGTGGGAAATGGAAGATGCCATGAAACAAACATATCTGATTTTGTTTACTTCTGTACATACACTTCTTGTTGATAGATAGAACATTGAGGACAATGTTCCTTTAAGGGGGAGGGAATTGTAACACCCTATTTCCCCCAGTCTGTAATTATAACTATATTGGCCAAGAACTATGGAAAACTCAAAGGTGTGAATGTTTGATTTGATGGACCTTTGTATAAAAGGCCGATGAATGTAAATTTTTTATGAATATGTGTTGAATGGATACTGGGAAGGGAACTGGATTAGTTGCGTTAACTTCCACCGAACCAGTACCGTATTGGTTTTATTTTTTCAAGGCCAAAACAACTCTCTGACCCAGAAATGAATTTCAGTCAGGATGGTAGGTGGGGAGGCTCCTCAAGAGTTAGTGAGGGGATGGGGAAGACCACCCTTCTGTAAAATCTCCCAGACCTGACCACGGATGGGAAAATTCGCTCCACATGCAATCTTGCTAAAGGATGCAAGAAAGAAAGCGTGGGGGGGTATGAGAAGAGGGGAGCGTAGAGATTTCAGAGGAGAACCTCAAATCTCATATTAAGTGAGGAGAAGGAGAGTAACCTTTGTCCGCATACATTTTCAGTATCGAGAGAAGGAGAGCAACCTTCGTCCCTAACTTCCATGGAGCTGGAGGTAAAAGATTGAATCTTAGAGCATCGTGGTCTAAGCTCAGGGGTGGCCAGTGATAAATCCACTAGGAGTGACTGAGCCTATGGTTGGGTGGAAGCGAGCACTCTTCTCAGTAGTCACATCACGCCTTGTGGTTCTGATAAGTATTTTATGCCTCATATTTTGAATTGAATATCATGGATACATGCTCATGTTTATTCGCCTATAAATGTTTTCGGTATGGAATGATGGCCTGGTGTTTAGATTGGAAATAATGGATGTATGTGTATACTTATATGCCACATTTATTTTATGTATAATATGAGTCAGTTGGAAATATGAGTCTGTTCCACTGAGAATTGTCCCATCTGTTTGATTCTTGTGATGTCCTGATTTAATTCCTTGAAATCACCCTCCCTAGGGAATTGTGTCATGTCTCAGAATTGGAGTAAGCCCATGGGTAAGGCTACCGCTATGGTAAAACCATGAGGTTACCCTACCCCAGTGTCATAGCTCATCACTCGGTGAATTAGGAAGGCACTTCATTCAGGTCAGTAGCCTATGGATTTTGAAAAGTACCCAATCCCTTATCCAGAATCTCGACTAAGATTTGGGATAATTTCCCAAGAACCATATGAAGGTTCATGTGACCTGGGTTTGGAAACCCTGTGCAAAAAGGAGTTAGATCTCAAAGGTTTCGGAGTCGTGGGATTTTGAAGCTTCGGGAGATTAAATTTCGTTACCCAAGATTTGAAAGGATAGCGAGTCCAATTATCAAAAAGGGAGTATCCTTCCGTTTGGTAGACGAATGGACGAGATTCTTTTGGAAGTGTCCCAGGTCTATTAGGACCAATGGATCTAGAAGAGAAGCACAGGCGTTAACGCCTCAACCCTTTTCAATATTCACAAGTAGCGATGGAATCGAGACTGTAGATTCCAGGATCCATTGGGAGCTACCTTGACCTTCGATCTTAAACCTTGTATAGGTGGTAGAGTGGATTCCTCAAAGTCCTGAAATTTCTAAAGTGATCAGAATCGTCCACTAACAAAGGACACATGGCGAAGGATCAATGTTTCACTGACTTGCTTCTGAAGGAAGTAAAAGGGTATAGTTTCATGAAATCGCAAGACTTGAACTCACGATTTGATCTGAACCATCAGATCACAAGAGGGCCATGACTGTTGATTTGGGCACGTGGATATTAGGATTTTAGGGTTTGGTATTTATAGATATAAGCATTGGTTGTGTTCCAACTTCGTGAAATGTGGAGTCCTGACGAGTTCAGAAGATTAATCCCCCGGTCATGACGAATGGTCATGTGGACAAAAGATTAAGGGAGGAGTTATTGAAGACCGGTATTTCGGGGAACAGAGAGTCAGAGCTGGCTCATGTTCGCTATCCCGATACATGAAATCGTGACACGATCACAATCGTCGATCGAGGGGATAACACAGGGCTGTAGATATGGCCTTGGACAGAAACCAGAGGTCGAGGATTTAGGGAGACAAGAGTCAGGATTGACTCGCTTGCATAAGTCCCGAAGTCTCGAATTTTGAAGTGCCTTCTTATAAGTGTGCGGTCACAAAATGTGGTCACATAGGTGAAGCTCACACCTTGCGCAAGTTCTCTTGATGGGGTTTCAATAGGGCCTGTGGATTATATATCGGGATTTCAGTAGGAAATCGAAGAGCTAATCTGTCTCTTGAACGAGAAATTTTATTTAGTTCTCGTTCAAAGAGTGGGGGTTTTACACTGATAGTGATATTTGGTTGATTGACATTGGTGCTTCTAGACACATGAATGGATATAAATAACATCTTACAGATCTTGTAGAGAAAGAGTCTCGTATGCATGTTATACTTGGTGATAATACCAGATATATTGTGAAAGGAGTTGGAACTTCTTCCTTCCAACTAGATTCTGACATACCATTTCAATTAAGTGAGGTACTATATGTACTTGGGATGAAAATGAACCTTGTATATGTTTTTGGCTTAGAGGATAAAGGCTACAAGCTTACTTTCTCTAAAGGAAACATTCTTGCATGGCACAAGAAATTACACATGGATTATGCTCGGGTGATCAGTGTTCGAGAAAATGGTTTGTACAGATTGACTGTCCGACCAGTCCAGGCCTTATTACATGATACTATCAAATTAAGCGAGCTATGGCATAAGATACTTGCTCATTTACATTATAGATCCCTTCCTGCTCTATGGAATATGGTGATAGGCCTTCCAAAGATACATATTGAGCATAATGGAATTTTCATAGGTTATTCTCTTGGAAAGAATGTCAAGGGGTCCTTTTTAAGCAGTGACAGTAGATCCAAGAGGATCATGGACTTGATACATATAGATGTTTGTGTACCTATTATTGTTGCTTCCTTGAGAAGATATTTGTACTATGTGCTCTTCATAAATGATCACTCTCGAAAGACGTGGATTTACTTCTTGAAAACCCATGATGGAGTCCTTGTCAGATTTCAAGTGTTTATAGATCAGGTTGAGAACCTGACTGGGTGGAATATCAAGGTGCTGAGATTAGATAATATAGGAGAGTACACCTCCATATATTTCAATGATTTTTATATTGAGGCAGGAATCAAGAGGGAGTAAATCATTCCTTATAACCCTTAACGGAATGGGGTTGCATAGAGGAAGAACAAATCCATTTTTGAGGAAACCAAAGAAATGATACATGATCAAAATATACCTATGATTATGTGGGAAGAGGCATCCATAACAACTGTGTATGTTCAGAACATGAGTCGTCATAAGATTATGATGAACATGACTCCCAAAGAATCTTTCACCAAAGTGAAGCCTGAGGTTGGACACTTCAGGATATTTGGGTGTCTAGTATACATTCATGTACCCAAGGAAAAGAGGACCAAGCTAGACCCTTCAGGTAGAAAGGGAAGAAAGAAGAGACAATACCTTCTTCCCCTTCAACAGTTTAGAGGGAGACAATTACTAATCCAGTTGATCCACTTGATCCTGTAGCTCCAGTTGATGTTCCTAGAGACATTGCAGTAGGTTAGAAGAGGCCTGCATGGGATCGATAGAATATGCAGGAGGCAGAGGGACATGTAACTCGTTGTGGTACATTTTGAGAGAGCAAGAGACCACAAATATTTTCGAGCTATGTTTCAACTATGAGCCACATCATTGATACTAAGCCTTCTTTTCATGGAGAAGTAGCAGGTCAGTAGGTTTGGCAAGATGCCATGACTGAAGAGTATCAGTCCATCATGAATAATGATGTGTGTGATATTTTTCTGAGACCAGAAGGGAAGTCTATAGTGACTTCCAAGTGGATCTATAGGATCAAACATGTAGTTGATGGAAGTGTCGAGAAGTACAAAGAAATATTTGTGGCTAGAGGATTCTCTCGGGAGGAGGGAATAGATTATGAGGAGACATTTTCTCCTGCTGCTCGATACACTTCCATCCTTATGATTATTTCCCTTGCTACATCCATGGGTTGGAAACTACATCAGATGGATGTGAAGACAATCTTTCTCAATGGAGATATTGATGAATAAGTTTACATCAAGCAACCATATGGATTCATGTTACATGAGAAGGAGTCTCATGTCTGCAGGTTGAAGAAAGACTTGTATGGACTAAAGCAGGCACCTTGTGCTTGGTATGAGAATATTGATGGATACTTGATGAGTTTGGGCTTCAAAAAGAGTGTTGTTGATCCCAACCTATACTACAACATTGTTGGTGACGAGTGCCTGGTTTTGATCCTATATGTTGATGAATTATTCCTCACCGATTCAGAAAGCCTTATTGTTGAATGCAAGTGTGCATTGGCTTATGAATTAGAGATGAAGGACCTTGGTATGATGCACTACTTCTTGGGACTATAAGTGTGGCAGAGGACTAATGGGATTCTCCTGAGTCAGGGAAAATACACAGTTGATATATTGAATAAATTCGGGATGACAGACTGCAAGCCCATGCCTACACCGATGGTGATGAATCTGAAGGAACTAAGTGAGACTTCTTCTGATTTAGGCGATATTGATCCACATATTTACAGACAGTTGATTGGATCATTGATGTATCTAGTTAACAACAAAACTGATATATGCTATGCTATGAGTGTACTCAGTCAGTTTACGAGTCAACCGAGATAAACATATTGGAGAGATGTGAAGCATGTGTTGAGATATTTATGAGGCACAATTGGTTATAGCCTGAGATATCACTCCATTGTAGACATGAGATTGCAGGGATATGTCGATGCATATTGGGCAAGGTGCATGTTGGACTGGATGAGCAACTTTGGTTGTTTTTTTACTTTGGGATCTTCCATGGTTTTTTGGTGTAGCAGAAAACATACTTCTATGGATTTGAGTACCGCGGAATCAGAGTGCATTGAATTATGTGTGGAAGTCTATGAAGAAGTGTGGATTTGTAAGATCCTTGCAGACTTATTTGGACATGATATGGATTCCACCATTGTCCATTGCAATAATTAGAGATGTGTGAATCTCTCAGAGAATCCTGTATTTCACAATAAATCAAAACACATTGAGATCAAATACCATTACATCAGAGATATGGTGCAGAAGAAAGAAGTACATGTGCAATACCTTTCTACACATGAGCAAGTTGCAGATGTCTTCACCAAATCTCTTTCCAGGATGAAGTTCGAGTACTTGAGTGAGAGACTTGGACTGGTGGAGAATGCCTCCCTAGTTGAGAGGGAGTGTTGATTATTGCAGCTTGGCGAGACGATTTGTGAGAACGCCCATGAGATGGGTGGGTCATACTCCTATAGACTGAGTTAAGATGATGTGTTTGGTCTTTTGTCATACTCCTTTGGACTATGTTGAGATGACTTGAGATGGTATCCTATCAGAATCCTATGGAATTAGTTGAGTCTACTTGATATGGTGCTCTAGATAGTTCTCCCATGGATTTAATTGAGTTGATATGTTGAGGGTGACATCCTTGTGATTGAGCACATGTGGATTTGTCCCTAGTGGTAGAGAACTAGAGGATATGTGGGATATCCCTTGCTATATTTTCTAGAGTTATATTATTGGAAACCCTAATTTTTTTATTGTGAAAGGTACAAGTCGTCCCCACCATGTAAAGATAATAAATATTATGTAAAATATTAATTATAATATTCAGTTGTACAAGCCAGCCCTATTTTTCCAATATACACATCTATTTGATGTGCTAGGTCATGTATTTATAGGAGAGATACATCCCCATTATGGATCATATCTCATTCTCACATAACTCATTGTGGAGATCTAAAATTTGGTGCACACTTCTCTTAGGCGCTAACTTTCTTGTTCATAGAGCACCCTCTTGCGTGCACTAGAGTTTGTGGTGAAAGGGTGATCTTATCTTGATTCTATAGAAAATAATTTTTGGGTTTTTTCCCCTTGTTTGAGAAGTTTTTTTATAGGATAACTTTTTCTGTCTTGTGCATGGTTATTCTTCTTGTGATCTTGTTTACTGCAACTATTGTACATTGTATTGTTGCATTGTTTATGGTCAATTTCATGCTAAATTGAAAGAAACTACATGTTCTTGAGCTAAGCATCAAAATTCAACAACTCCTACAATGAAAATCACATAGGAGTTCACTATTCATGCCTGACAACCTGGTTCTTTGATAGTGCAACTCGCACTAGAGTTCACTCTTCAGGCCTAACAACTCGGTTCTTCTGCAAGCCTAACACCTTACTTCTTCTTGCTATACTCACCCTCTAGGCTCAGACATCCCTTTCACCATTATACATTTCCTTAGGTGATCCATCAATTGTTAAGGAGTTCTAGCACAAATGAATTCCAACTTGTTGCTAGATTTCCACTAGCAATATGTAACTTGTGGCAATCATCATGAGACATCATCATACAATTTTCATTTCAAAATGTTTAAATCCATTTTATAGAGGAAAACAAAATTTCCCAAACATAAGTTTTCTTTCGTATGGACTTACATCCTCTCCATATCCAAGACCATTTCCCCTGCAATTTTCTCAATTTCCATGTAACCAGACAAATCGTTAGCATATCATAGAAATTTTCAATTATTAATTTCTCAAATCTGTTTATTTAGGAAAATAAATATTCCCACATATGATATTTCTTCTCATTATGTTTAGATCTTGCAACTATAGATATTAGTCTTCCTTATGGGATTACATAATTTCCATATCCAAGACCACTCTACTTGTGATTTCCTCAACTTTCTTGCAGCCAACAAGTTGTTAGTATCTCATGCACAATATCATTTCACTGCAACATATGCATTCATTCCATGAACTAATTTCATAATTATATTACTCTAAAATTCAATCAATTCCAACTATTTCTCATATTAAATGGAACAAAACCACCATACCTTGCACATGCATTATCTAGCATAAAAATCTTTTAATAATGTAATCAAAGTTTACCAATAAATAAAACCAATGTGCCAACAATCATGGCCACATCTACACAATGCATCCTTCCATTGACTCTGGAATACCATATGTTCATGTCATGTATTCCACCATGTGAGTTGGAAGGTCTAGCCAACACTTAAACTCATCATCCCAACTCTTACCTAATCACCTTCCAAAACATTTTGATACCTTCCTCTTTGACCCATAAACAACACTAGGAATATAATTCCCTTAGTGCTCTCCCTTGATGGAAAAGAGGTTATATTCCAAAAATCAGTTATACATGGGAAGACCATTAAGAACTTGCATGGAGAAATAGCCTTTCGATATCCAACCACCTCATGGCCTCACACATGGCTATCTCTATTGACATTCATTGCTACAGTAGGACTATGTCTCCTGACTTGACTTGGTTATGATCTCATAACCAACATAACATAATATGCAATTAATTTTTTTGTAAATGCATTCAAGAATTACACAACATGTGTTTACCAAAGACCCTCTGCCTTTACATCAATTTCAAATATTGATAACTTAACCAAGAAAATTCTTACCTCAATGCCCTTCCACATTTATGCATCATAAGCAATCCTCAAATCCATACCTGCATGAATGTTATTACCTTACTTGATGATACTTGATCAACATGCACTTGTAGAAGCTCATAGGATCCATTCACTAACTCTTGATTAACATTCCCACCATCCTCATTTGTCTTCAACAATATCATCATCCTTTCTAGCCATGCTATAATTATTTTTCCTGGATACACAATCCATCATTAGTTTCATTTAAATATCATAGCATCCTTATTTCATATACATATCAACGGACTAATCTCAATCTACAATCATGCCACATATAGGTATAGGCATGTCCACATGCACCCATGCACATCAATATGCATTAAGCAATTAATCTCTTCATACCTATTTCATGTACATGCACTCTATCCTTCTTATATGCATCATGCATAAACTCTTTCATGCACTCCAATGCACATTTATTTCAGCTTTATTTATTTATTTGGTTGTTGTTGTAGATGGTTGTCCTTGAATTTTTGTAGAACCTCACTACCATTCTGTCAATTGTGCACCATTGTCCCCTATTTTATTAATCCTTCTAGCAAAGCTCTACTTGGCCATCTGCATTTCTAGCCACTAGATCCACTAGTGTTTCCATCTCACAACTACTTCCTTTATGCAGATAATCCTATCCCAACATATTTTGGCTAAAATTTTCAATATTTATAGTGCTATAACATGGAATACACCAACTGGATATTAACACTACAATCTAATTAACCACTCCCCATTTCCTTGACCAAATCGGTCTTGAAATACCATTACCATTAATTGAGATTTCAACATTTTGAAATATTTCTTTTATGTCATCTTTCTAATACTCTTTCCATCCATGGATTTGCTCAATTTTAAATACCTCTCTTCACTTCATTGAGTGATTTGTTGTGAATCACTACTTGGCCACTCAAGACCACTCTTCTCCAAATGGAATGATACACTCATCCATTTGTGCTTGTACCATGCTTTTGCTACACATTCTGATAATAGAGGCAACTTTCTTGCTTTGTGTACTTTTAGAAAAAAGTTTCTATATCATATCTAACAATCCATTTTTTCACATTCCTATGGTTGCACATAGATATGACTCATCCACCCATGAGTCACACCTCATCTCATGATATCCTTTTCCTTCTCTTGCAACAAGATTTGTAGTATTCACTATATTTCTACCTTCAAGGCTATGGAGTCCTCCTTAACTCCTTGTGCATGCAATAACACTCTTCACCTACTAGCTTCATGCTTTATGTGAGAAGATCTATTGATTTTCCTTTGAAACCATTGAGGATCCATAACAACTGAATACTAATATTCCTCTACTCTTCCTTAGACCTTTGTCAACCTTGCATCACCCGCTCTGCAACCTTGCACTTCCATTTGCATCTCTTTGATGCTTCAACCAACCATACATGATTGACCTGCTTCCCTATTTTTGTTCTAAGACTTTTGCGACCATTGTTGTGATGAGATAGTTCTTTCAGATTCATCACATTGGTTTTTTATATTTGATGTTTCATACCAAACTACTGTGTTCCATCATCAAGAAAAGCATTATGAGATATGAAGGAAAAAAGATATAACAAGTGTAAATAAATATCTGAAAATTTATTATGAAGAACCGACTTATTTAAAAAATTCTATGATGGTCAATCATACACTTTTTTAAATAAGTTAGCTCTTCATAATAACTTTTCAGGTATTTATTTACACTTGTTATATATTTTTTCCTTCATATCTCATAATACTTTTCCTGATGATGGACCACAATGGTTTGGTCTGAAATGTCGAATATAAAAAACCAATGCGATGAATCCGAAAGAACTATCTCATCACTATTTCCCTATCCGATGGACCCTGTAATTAATATAGAATATACCCACACAATGCTCAATTTTGGAATCTTATCCTCTTTCTAAAAATACATTCACACAACACTCTCTATTGGAGTGATCATTTGGTTATTAACAATGCCATGTTAACAAGTTCAACCTCCTTTTATTTTTCTAAGATATTGCAATTAAAGTGTGCCTCTATACTCATACATAGGCACTATCATGAGTTTCAATACTCTTCCTTACCAAACAATCACCCCCGACACTCAACTCTATTATCTGGGAATGTTTCTCCAAAGTTTGACATTATTTGGAAAAACCTTCACATTGAGTAGTTACATGGACCATGGAATCCAATTCCACCTTTTCCTACAACTTTATGGAGAAACCTAATGCTACCCAAAGAAATTATACCTTTTATCATGTCTTCCTTTGGATTACCTTTCCAATGACCATACTCATTCTTCAGTCTAATTTACAAGCCATGAGTTATGGCTTCTTGAAATTCCCATTCTGCTCAATGGTGTTCTTCAAGTTCACCATAAACGTTCCTTCTGATTCCTTGAAGATCCTTTGGCTCAAAACTAAATTATGAGTGGATATCTGGATTATTCCATTCAATATCTTTCTAATGACTACTTTATTTCTTAATTCTAAGGATTGAGCAGAAAGTTATAGGCAATTGAATATTGTCATTTTACCCCTTTTGTACACCCTTCTCCTTGGTGTAAATAATCTCAAACATCAATTTTTTCCACTTATAGAGGTAAATCTATCAAGAACCAAGAATTTTTTTCTAGGTGACACATGTAATAATTCCAACATTTAATTCACAAGAATTCTCAAATTGTCAAGTTGATGCTCTAGTCAAAGTCTGCAACAATATGGAAATGACAACTTTGCCCCTTGCACTTTCTCCTGGCTTAGCAATTTTAGCCTTGATTATGCATCCCTACACCAATTCCTTTGGGATTTTGATAGAATATTGATTTTGTATGTCCATTATTTCCTTTTGAATGACATGTCATGATTTCACCCTTAACCGGGCTTCAGACTCTTAGCTATGACTCGTAGAAGTTTTGACTTTTTTACATTTTTAGCCATGTATGCTACATGTGTCTTATTTCCCTTCCTACACATTTTTACTTACCTATAGATTCCTAATCTGGCTCCATGGTTGTCTTCCATGTTTCATAATATTTCCATAGACTACTCTTGATCCCCAAAGGGACCTCCGACCAAGGAGCTATGCCCTTTATAAGTAAACTGGTGCTGAAATTTTACCTTAACTATTTCACTTGTAACTTTCTCATACGATCTCTGTTTTGTGAATTAAATAGCTTATTGGAAATATCTCCTCGAGCTCTTTTAGTTAAGATGAAAAAAGATGTGTACATTGGAACACTTTGTTTTTGTGGGTTTTGATTGCATGAAAACGTCGTTAAGGTCCTCAAAATCGCCTCGCAAATTCATGACCTTCAAAATCCTCAAAACTTCATAAAACATGATTGTATTATTGTTATAACAACATTTTAAATATGATTTTTTGATCTCAAATTGCGTGAAATATGAGTCGTAGTTACACTAATCCTTTCCAAACCCTACATATCTGTAACACCCTGTTTCCCCCAGATTGTAAATATAACTGGACTGGCCAAGGACTATGGAAAACTCATAAGTATGAATATGTGATGTAAATGGACCTGCAGGAAGAGGTCAATGAATGTGAATAACATTTTGAATTTATTGCAGGACTGCTGAGAGGGGAGGTGCAGAAAAAGAGACCACGATGGCAGTGGAGGACACCTAAAAAGGTGGCGTTAACTTCCACCGAGAATTTAATACCGTATTTGGACTCCACTGGCCCGGAGAACCAAAAGCGGCTCGCTGGCCCTGAAATTCAATGCCTCGCAGGCTAGTAGGTGGATGGCTTAATGAGGGATGGGAGGATGAACCGCCCATCCGTAGAGCCGTCAGGCCTGATTGGCACGAGGGTAATCGTGCCACACACAACCTCGTGAGAGGATAAGGCGTATGGCAGAGACGATTGAAAGGGAAGACACGAGGGGAACTCTGGCATTATGCAGAGTGAGTGATAGCAAAGAGGAAGGATTGCAACCTTCGCTCCTGGTCACTGGCAGACAGAGAGACACAGTCTCAAAGCATCGTGGTCTCAACTCGGGGGTGGCTAGTGGTAAATCCGTTGGGAGTCACTACGCCTACGGTTGGGTGGAAATGAGCACCCCTCTCAACAGTTGCACCCATTTCTGAAGTCACTTCTGATAAGTGTTTTGTTTACATATTGCCTCTTGAAATTCATAGAATGATACATATATGTATATGCTCATAGACTTGTGAAATTGTGAATGATTTCAGTGTAAGAATGTCTGTGCAGTGTTTTGATAAGAATTTATAGACATATGCTTATAACAGAGGAAGTCATGCATGATTTAAGTTGATAAATGAATCTACTTATAGGTTGAATTAAGTTAGGCTTCCATCCCATTCTCGGGAAGTTATTTCCCTTCACCCATCTCTCGGAAGGCCCCGGAATAGATCTCTTGTAGAGATTTCCTCCATGGAAATGTTTACCCAAAACCTGGAATAGAAAATTGAAGGTGCAAGTCTTAATAACCTTGTACGAGGAGGAACGATCCTCTCAAAATCATGAAGTGGCAGCGTAGGGATAAGTATTGATCAATGGATGAGATCTTTTCCGGGAATCTGCGGTCATTCGCGATCGTTAAATTGAAGGAATAAACGAGGGCGTTAATTTCCATTAACCCTTTTTCCTCTATCTTCATGAATAGCGAGGAAATCTGAATCCTAGACCCCCAGGCTCCATCAGAACATCTGGACCGTTGGTTTTTCCACGTCCAAAGAGCAGTAGGAAAGGGCGCGACATCGGGACCGATCTGAACCATCATATCTTAGCTAGGAAACTCGACAGTCGTTAGATCCATAGGGAGATAGATGAGGGTTAAGCCTCGTGAATAGGGGCCAAACGATCAGAGCCGTCCATCCGAGGAGGAAAGGTGGCAGAGATCCAGGGAACTCGTGAACTCAGAGGTTCGTGAGGTAGGAGTCCAAAAGTTGGATGCTCCAAGTCGTGAATGGCGAAGCCACGAGAGGATCAGAGCCATCCATCCGAGGAGGATAGGTGGTAGAGATCCAGGGAACTCGTGAACTCGGAGGTTCATGAGGTAGGAGTCCAAAAGTTGGATGCTCCAATTCACGAATGACGAAGCCACGAGAGGATTAGAGCCGTCCATCCGAGGAGGATAGGTGGCAGAGATCCAGGGAACTCGCGAACTCAGAGGTTCGCGAGGTAGGAGTCCAAAATTTGGATGCTCTAAGTCACGAATGGCGAAGCCATGAGAGGATCAGAGCCGTCCATCTGAGGAGGACAGGTGGCAGAGATCCAGGGATCTCGTGAACTCAGAGGTTCACAGGGTAAGGGTCCAAGCATTTGGTACTCCAAGTCGCGAGACGCGGGGAGCGAGGAAAAAGGTAGTCGTTGGATCTGGGTCGCAGGAGAACCGTCAAATCTACATGTAGGATTGTGTATCGGGGTTTCGTAGGTTGAAGCCCGTGATCTTGGCAAAAAAAGATGCGAAGTTGTGAAGCGCGATATTTTGACGAGATCAGAACCGCCCATTATTTGGGACGCGTGTCAGGAGATCCCGAGGAGTCGGGAATCGAAGAATCGGAGTTTTCGAAGGTGTGAAACTCTTACTTGCTGGAATCGTGAAACGTGATACTCCGACAGGCAGGAATATAGCGTGGGCCACACAGGAGTCGGTGGAGGACAGGTGGCAGGTTAAAGACCGGGAGCCATCGAAGAATCGAGATTCGGGAAATCGCGAGTTCCGTGGGCGAATGTACTTTGACCTCGCAAACCCCGAAACCCCGATGAAAGGGTAAGACTGCGGTCATATAGGGGGAGGTCATGTGGACAAAAAGGTCTAGTCTAGGGGACTAGCGGAAGCTGATGTCATATCGGGATATCAGGGATTCCGAGGACAAAATGTTTATGTATTTCAATGTTGTGATAATCGAAACCCCAATGGACGGAGGAGATTCTTTTGGAGGATCTCCGGGTCCGTAATGACCGTTAGATATGGAAACAATACGTTAACTTAACTAGGACGTGGATATGCATTAGGATAATCGGTGAGCATATCTGGATGGCCAGAGTCCACTCGTCCAGATCTACGACTGAGGTTCCATTCCAGATCCCCCTTACTGTTCTGCTTTAGCGGTAGGGGGGGGGGGTCCGGAATTGGGCGCGCAACTCTTGAACAGTCGATATTTACTCATCGTGATTAACAGTTTCCCAGTGGATTTCAGACCCCCCTTACCATTCTTCCTTTAATGAGGGGGGGGGGTCCAGAATAGTGTGGCGTGCGCAGTGGGGCCCCTCCCTGTCGTAACATCCACCGTGTCGTGTTTCCCTCTCACCACCCGTGTTACACCTAAAAACGCGATGAGGCTTGTTCCCATTGGCGGTTCTCTACCCCCGTTGAGGTTTATTCCTATTGGCCATTCGTTGACCCCGTAGGAATTCATCCCTATGGGATGCACGTTATCCCTGGTGGGCTTTGGTGGTTGCAGAGTCTAATGTTTGGACATTACTACAGCGCCGGAGCGTGAAATACAAATAGGCACTACGTTCAAACTGAACCGCGATCACTTGAAAATGGGGAAGAAAAGAGAAAGAGCTAGTTTAAGTTAGATCTCCATGGTCATTTAGGAGCTCGAGTCCGACAGAGGACTGGAAAAATTTGATTAGGTAGTGGGTATGTTACAAAGTGGTATCAGAGCATGGTTACAACACTCGGCCTGATTAGGCTCATGCACGATTCGTGCATAAACTCCGTTCGAAGCGCTCCTATGAGAAGTAACCCCCTGACCTAACTATCTTGTCCAGGATTAAAAAACTTGGAATATGAAAACCCGACTGTGTATTCATGTGAAAGAGTTATGAAATTATGTGCAAATTATAAAATGAATTTAACTCTTGACTAATAACCAACGTTTGTATTTTCACTCAAGCGGACGATCAACCCTGGGAATCTACAGATGTAGAGTATGGTGACTCACCAAGAGGTGGGAGAAGGCTCCCACAACAGAGACGAAGAGTCTGATGAAAGAAGAGAAATAGGAACCCCTCCAGACCTAGCCGAGACTGTGAGGAGTCTCATGGTTGAGTTGCAAAGCTGCAAGGCCGACAATGAAAGGATGATGAAAGAACAAGAAAAGCAAACCAAAATTAATGCAGTTTTACTGCAGAGCTTATCTGACCTACAACGACAAATGCAGCATGAACTAGAGATGCGTAATTGTGGTCATGTCAGTGGCCACACTGAGAGAAGCACATCCAAAAAGGTCCACCCCAGAGGTAAAGGACCAGTACCAGATGATTCTACTGAGAAGGAAGCTAGCAATTTAGAAGGCTCTTCCAGCAGCAGGACCAATTCCTATTCTCCCAGAAAACATAAGAAGAAAAATACTTCCAAGAGTCACAAATTTGAGGAATTCAGGAAGGCCAAACCTCCCTCCTTCGACGGTGAGATAAAGAAGGGAGAGGAAGCTGAGGCCTGGCTACTTGGACTGAAGAAATATTTCAGAGTCCATGATTTCTCAGAGAACTTGAAGGCCCGAGTGGCCACTTTCAATCTGAACGGAAAGGCTTCCATCTGGTGGGAAGACCTTAAGAATATGAAAGGGGTCCGCGAGGAGGACCTGTCTTGGAAACAATTTGAGAAGTACTTCCAGAAGAAGTATTTGTCGGAAAGGTATTTCGACGAGAAGGATAAAGAGTTTTATGAACTCAAACTGGGACAACTTACCATGGAGGAGTATGTCAACAAGTTCCTTGACTTACTGAGATATGTACCCTACATCAAAGCAGAGAAGGTGAAGGCACAACGCTTCATCAGTGGGCTACCCAAGGAATACCGGAACCAAATTGAATTTGACGAGCCAAAGGCCCTAGAAGACACTATAAGAAAGGCAACATATTGTCATGAACAATATGGACATCGAGCAGAGTCTCGTGGAGATTGGAAACATAAGAGTGGCTTGAGATTTCAGAAAAAGGGGATCAGATCCTCGGGATTTAAAAACTACAAGAAGAACCATAGAATGAACTTTCCAACTCGAAGTGTACTCCAACAGAACTTTCCCTCGGTGGACGAAAATAAAACTTCTGGACCTATACCAGTAAAGACTAATAACCCAAGGAAAGAACCTCTGAAATGCTGGGATTGCAGCGGAGAGCATCTCCGGAGAGACTGTCCCCATCGAAAATAGAACAGTCGGAGAATTTATAACATGCAGGAAGCTACCACAGTCAATGATGTGGCAAGAAGTGTGCTGCAGATTTATGCAGCCTTGGATAATAACCAAGCTGACCACCAAGCTTCAGTGGTGGAAATAGAAGGTATGATCTTCCACCATCCGGTGTCTGTTTTAATTGAACCTGGTTCAAATTTGAGTTATATATCCCCTAGAGTTGTTGATAAGTGTAAACTACAACCACAGAAGCAAACTAAGCCATGGTTAGTACAGTTAACCACTGGTACCAAAAGAAAGGTGGTAGAGGCCATACCAGCCTACCAATTAATGTTGGGTAAATTCCCCACCCAAGCAACCTTTAATGTATTACCCCTGGGGTCATACGACCTGTTGATTGGTATGGACTGGATGGCCGCCCATAAAGTCAAATTGGACTGTTACCATAAAACCTTAGAATGTGTGAACAAAGAAGGACAAAGGATAACCCTCTAAGGGATCCGAAAACCGGTCTCGGTGAGACAAATATCAGCCCTGTAAATGAGAAAGTATTGCCTAAAGGGATGTCCCCTATATGAAATATAGGTACTGAAAATAATCGAAGGTGCTAAACCAAGCCCCGATGATCACCCTATCCTAAGAGAATACATATATGTATTTCTAGAAGAGGTACCGGGTCTACCTCCGAGAAGAGACATTGACTTCTCGATAGAACTCGCACCAGGAGCGGTGCCGGTGTCTAGGACACCTTACCGAATGAGCACACCTGAGTTAATAGAACTCAAGTTACAATTGAAAGAAATGATGGATAAGGGTTATATTCGACCCAGCGTGTCCCCATGGGGAGCACCTGTCCTGTTTGTGAAAAAGAAGGATGGCACCCTTAGACTGTGTATAGACTATAGACAACTTAATAAAGTAACCATAAAGAACAAGTATCCATTGCCCAGGATCAACGATCTATTCGATCAGTTGGGAGGTGCATCTGTTTTCTCAAATATTGACCTGAGGTCGGGATACCATCAAGTCCGAATTAAGGGTGAAGACATCCATAAACTGCTTTTCGGACACGGTATGGTCACTATGAGTTTGTGGTAGTGCCATTTGGGTTAACCAATGCCCCTGCCACTTTCATGTGCTTAATGAACAATGTACTCAGTAAATTTTTAGATAAATTTGTAATAGTTTTCATTGATGACATATTAATCTACTCTAAGAATAGAGAAGAACATGAAGAACATCTTAGACTTGTGCTGCAAGTGCTAAGAGAGCATCAACTCTATGCTAAATTCAGCAAGTGTGACTTCTTTCAGAAGCAAATACACTACTTGGGACATGTTCTGTCCAAGGAAGGGGTAGCAGTAGATCCTGACAAGATCAGGTCTATCATGGAATGACCTACCCCAAAGGATGTCTTTGACATCAGATCCTTTATGTGATTGGCGGGATACTATAGAAGATTTATAAAAGATTTCTCCACGATTGGTTGTCCCATCACTGCCGTCCAGAAGAAGGGAACAAAATTTCTGTGGACACAGCAATGTGAAGAAAGATTTCAAACCTTGAAACATCTACTAACCCATGCACCCGTGTTGAAAATCGATGACCCAGAAGCTGACTTCCTGGTGTGCACAGATGCCTGTAAGGAAGGGCTCGGAGGATTCCTTATGCAGGAAGGAAAGGTGATCTGCTATGAATCCCGAAAATTGAATGAACATGAGGTCAACTATGTGACTCATGATCTAGAACTGGCTTCCATAGTGCATGCCTTGAAAATGTGGAGGCATTACCTCTTGGGAAGAAAG
>ML802692.1:110232-138487 GCA_009831015.1 Picea engelmannii | reverse complement strand
TTGATTTTGAAATCAAACACATTAAAGGGAAGGAGAATAGGGTGGCCGATGCCCTTAGCAGAAGCATGAGAACAATTCACCTGGCAGCGGTGAGTACCTGCGAGACAGATGTCAAGAACAGAGTCAAAGAGGCACAATAAACAAATCCCTTCGTCCGAAATGTGACCCTGTACCTACAACAAGAACCCGCTGGAGAAAAATATGAAGGCTATCATACGACCAAAGGAGGCCTGCTCACTTACAGAGATAGACTGTACACCCCCAATTGTGACGACTTGAAGAGGTTCATCATGGATGAATTACACAAAAGACCCTACATTGGTCACCCAGGATACCAGAAAATGATTACTGCCACCCGGAAGCAATTTTATTGGCCGGGATTGAAGAAGGACATAGCCAAATATTTGGCCCAATGCATAGAATGTCAATAGGTTAAAGCAGAACATCGACACCCAGCAGGACTATTACACCCTTTACTCATCCTAGAATGGAAATGGGAAACCATCTCCATGGATTTTATCACTGGATTACCAACTTCAACCAAACAGAATGATGCCATTATGTTAGTGGTGGATAGACTGAGCAAGTCTGCTCATTTCATCCCCATCAAATCGACCTGCAAGGTGATAGATATCGCCCAGATATTCATGAAAGAGGTGTTTCGACTGCACAACATGCCGAGAGAGATAATATTTGACAGAGACACAAAGTTCACTTCCAATTTCTGGAAATCACTGATGGCGGGTTTGGAGACCAAGCTGTTGTTTAGCACCGCCTATCACCCTCAAACCGATGGACAGACAGAAAGAGTGAATAAGATATTAGAGAATATGTTAAGGATGCATGTAATGCATCAACCCAGGAAATCAGAAGACTACCTGCCATTGGTAGAATTTGCCTACAACAACGGCTATCAAGCGTCCTTAAAAATGAGTCCATTCGAGGTTCTCTGTGGTAGACAATGTAATACCCCAGTCAGCTGGAGTAACCCTGTAAATAGGATTTCTTTTGGACCCGACATGTTGATAGAAATGGAACAACAAGTGACTCAGATAAAACAAAATCTGAAGGTCGCTCAGAACCGACATAAAAGTTATGCCGATCAAAAGAGAACTCGAAGGGAGTTCCAAACAGGAGATCATGTATATCTCAGAATTAAGCCCAGAAGGAGTTCCCTGAAAATGGAAGCTTGTGCCAACCTAGCACCCCGGTATTGTGGACCCTTTGAGGTTATAGATAGAGTGGGACCTGTAGCCTATCGGATAGCACTTCCTCCCACAGTAAAAGTACATAATGTTTTCCATGTTTCATTATTAAATAAATATGTACATGCCGCTAATCATATAATTGACTGGTCTGTGATCCAGGTGGAACCGGAGGGAGAATTTCTACCAGAACCCCAATGCATACTGGACAGAAAGGAAACCCCGCTCCGGAACAGAACCATTGCACACGTCAAGGTGCAATGGAAACATTTTGGCCCAGATGAGGCTACATGGGAAATGGAGGATGCCATGAGACAGACATATCCGATTTTGTTTACTTCTGTACATGTAATTCATGTTAGTAGATAAGAACATCAAGGACGATGTTCCTTTTTAAGGGGGAGGGAATTGTAACACCCTGTTTCCCCCAGATTGTAAATATAACTAGACTGGCCAAGGACTATGGCAAACTCATAAGTATGAATATGTGATGTAAATGGACCTGCAGGAAGAGGTCAATGAATGTGAATAACATTTTGAATTTATTGCAGGACTGCTGAGAGGGGAGGTGCAGAAAAAGAGACCACGATGGCAGTGGAGGACACCTGAAAAGGTGGCGTTAACTTCCACCGAGAATTTAATACCATATTTGGACTCCACTGGCTCGGAGAACCAAAAGCGGATCGCTGGCCCTGAAATTCAATGCCTCGCAGGCTGGTAGGCGGATGGCTTAATGAGGGATGGGAGGATGAACCGCCCATCCGTAGAGTCGTCAGGCCTGACCGACGTGAGGGTAATCGTGCCACATGCAACCTCGCGAGAGGATAAGGCATATGGCAGAGACGATTGAAAGGGACGACGCGAGGAGAACTCTGGAATTATGTAGAGTGAGTGATAGCAGAGAGGAAGGATTGCAACCTTCGCTCCTAGTCACTGCAAGACAGAGAGACGTAGTCTCAGAGCATCGTGGTCTCAGCTCGGGGGTGGCTAGTGGTAAATCCGTTGGGAGTCGCTACGCCTACGGTTGGGTGGAAACAAGCACCCCTCTCAACAGTTGCACCCATTTCTGAAGTCACTTATGATAAGTGTTTTGTTTACATATTGCCTCTTGAAATTCATAGAATGATACATATATGTATATGCTCATAAACCTGTGAAATTATGAACGATTTCAGTGTAAGAATGTCTGTGCAGTGTTTTGATAAGAATTTATAGACATATGCTTATAACAGAGGAAGTCATGCATGATTTAAGTTGATAAATGAATCTAATTATAGGTTGAATTAAGTTAGGATTCCAGCCCGTTCTTGGGAAGTTGTTTCCCTTCACCCATCTACCGGAAGACCCCGGAATAGATCTCTTGTAGAGATTTCCTCCTTGGAAAGGTTTACCCAGAACCTGGAATAGAAAATTGAAGGTGCAAGTCTTAATAACCTTGTACGAGGAGGAACGATCCTCTCAAAATCCCGAAGTGGCAGCGTAGGGATAAGTATTGATCAACAGATGATATCCTGTCTGGGAATCTGCGGTCATTCACGATCGTTAAATCGAAGGAATAAATGAGGGCGTTAATTTCCATTAACCCTTTTTCCTCTATCTTCATGAATAACAAGGAAATCTGAATCATAGACCCCCAGGCTCCATGAGAACATCTGGATCGTTGGTTTTTCCACGTCCAAAGAGCAGTAGGAAAGGGCGTGGCATTGGGACTGATCTGAACCGTCAGATCTTAGCTAGGAAACCCGACAGTCGTTAGATCCATAGGGAGATAGACGAGGGTTAAGCCTCGTGAATAGGGGCCAAAGGGTCAGAGCCATCCATCCGAGGAGGACAGGTGGCAGAGATCCAGGGAACTCGTGAACTTGGGGGTTCCCGAGGTAGGAGTCCAAAAGTTGGATGCTCCAAGTCGCAAATGGCGAAGCCATGAGAGGATCAGAGCCGTCCATCTGAGGAGGATAGGTGGCAGAGATCCAGGGAACTCGTGAACTCGGAGGTTCACAAGGTAGGAGTCCAAAAGTTGGATGCTCCAAGTCACGAATGGTGAAGCCACGAGAGGATCAGAGCCGTCCATCCAAGGAGGACAGGTGGGAGAGATCCAGGGAACTCGTGAACTTGGAGGTTCGCGAGGTAGGAGTCCAAAAGTTGGATGCTCCAAGTTGCGAATGGCGAAGCCACGAGAGGATCAGAGCCGTCCATACGAGGAGGATAGGTGGTAGATATCTAGGGATCTCATGAACTTGGAGGTTCGCAGGGTAAGGGTCCAAGCATTTGGTACTCCAAGTCGCGAGACGCGGGGAGCGAGGAATAAGGTAGCTGTTGGATCTGGGTCGCAGGAGAGCCATCAGATCTACACGTAGGATCGTGTATCAGGGTTTCTTAGGTTGAAGCCTGTGATCTTGGCAACAGAAGTTGTGAAGTCACGAAGCACGATATTTTGACGAGATCAGAACCGCCCATTATTTGGGACGCGTGTCAGGAGATCCTGAGCAGTCGAGAATCGAAGAATCAGAGTTTTCGAAGGTGTGAAACTCTTACTTGTTGGAATTGCGAAACGCGATACTCTGACAGGCAGGAATATAGCGTGGGCCACACAGGAGTCGGTGGAGGATAGGTGGCAGGTTAAAGACCGGGAGCCATCGGAGAATCGGGATTCAGGAAATCACGAGTTCCATGGGCGAATGTACTTTGAACTCGCAAACCCTGAAACCCCGATGAAAGGGTAAGACTGCGGTCATATAGGGGAAGGTCGTGTGGACAAAAAGGTCTAGTCTAGGGGACTAGCGGAAGCTAACGTCATATCGGGATATCGGGGATTCCGAGGGCAAAATGTTTATGTATTTCAATGTTGTGATAATCGAAACCCCAATGGACGGAGGAGATTCTTTCTGAGGATCTCCATGTCCGTAATGACCGTTAGATATGGAAACAATACGTTAACTTAAAACAGGACGTGGATATGCGTTAGGATAAGCGGCGAGCAGATCTGGACGGCCAGAGTCCACCCGTCTAGATCTACGACCGAGGTTCCATTCCGGAGCCCCCTTACTGTTCTGCCTTTAGCGGTAGGGGGGGGGGGTCTGGAATTGGGCGTGAAACTCTCGAACGGTTGAGATTTACTCAGCATGATCAATGGTTTCCCAGTGGATTCCATACCCCCCTTGCCATTCTGCCTTTAACGAGGGGGGCGGGTCCAGAATAGAGTGGCGTGCGCAGTAGGGCCCCTCCCTATCGTAACGTCCACCTTTGTCGCGTTTCCCTCTCGCCACCTATGTTACACCTAAACGCGCGACAGGGCTTGTTCCCATTGGCGGTTCTCTACCCCCGTTGAGGTTTATTCCTATTGGCCATTCGTTGACCCCGTAGGAATTCATCCCTATGGGACACACGTTAGCCCTGGAAGGCTTCGGTGATTGCAAAGTCTAATGTTTGGACATTACTACACCGCCGGAGCATGAAATACAAATAGGCACTACGTTCAAACTGAACCGTGATCACCTGAAAATGGGGAAGAAAAGAGAAAGAGCCAGTTTACGTTAGATCTCCATGGTCATTTAGGAGCTCGAGTCTGACAGAGGACCGGAAAAATTTGATTAGGTAGTGGGTATGTTAGAATATCAGTTTCCATTGTTGATCGATAACTTAAAATAATACAGACCATTGATTTGAGTTCCATTGACAAACGATCAATCAACGATTCTCTTCAGTAAACTAAACTTGCTCGTGAATCTCCCCGACACTCAATCATCGACCATTTTCTATCAATCACTTCTCTTGGAAACCACTTGTAACACATCTTTGAACCATCCGACCTGACTGTCAACCATCGACCATAAACAATTCTTTTTGGCCAAGTGAAACACCTGACCAATTTGGCCCAACCGATCATCGACCATCGACTAATCCTCTTGACTGATGAAAACATTTCTCCAATATGACTGACACCCAACCATCGACCATCGACCATTTCTTGGCTGGCGTGGAAACTATTGACATGGAATGACATGTGGATGCTAATGTGGCATGACACATCATCCCTAGGTTTCAACTTGGATGACATGTCATGGAACGTCATTACCTTCTTTCCTTCATTGGCCATCGACTATTTCTCTTGGATGACCCGAACACCTCGCTGAATCGACCGACACCTGACCAACGACCATCGATGATCAATTCTTTCTTTTACTTGATCAAACACTTCATTGAATCGACCAACACTTGACCATCGATTGTTGGAAATTTCCATTGGCAACTAAAACTCTTCACCAATTCGACCGACCCAACCATTGGCCATTGATGATTTATCTTGGCCAACTCCAACACTTAGGAAATTTTGAACAAAAAGTTAGATGAATTTGGCCTGTCGATATCCCATTCAAACATGATCTCGAAATCAATCTATCAAACTTTGTACAACTTTTCCGATGCCTGATCATTGGCCATTAGAGATTTCTTTTGGTTGGTTGAAACTCTTTCCCAAACTCACCGATTCAACCATTGGCCATCGATGATTTCTTTTGGATAATTTTAAACACTTAGAAATTTCGACCAAATCCTTAATGAATTTAGGCCCTCGATATATCACTCAAACTAATATTGATCATTTATCTACTTCAACTTCCCATCAGTCAAAAATGAATCCAGATCATTGATTTGTTTTGTTTTCCCAACCACCGAAAATGAATCTCGACCGTTGATTTGCTCAACCTTCCAAATGACCAAAAACTTATTTTTTTTTAAAATCTATCACAACGAATCTAGGCCATTGATCTCAAGATCAAACACGATTTCGACCATCGATTCACTAAAATCTTCCCAGCGCTATAACGACCACTGAAACACAAAATTTGACCTTACAAGTTGAATTTAGCTCTGCAATTCTATATATTGACACCACTAAACCTTTCTTTGATGGTTGTGAGGAAATTTTGACCTAAATTTGCTCATGAATTTGGGGATTTTTCTTTGATTTCCTCTATTTTTCCCTAAGTTTGCCAGAGAGAAAATTTGTAACAAATTCGGTTGTATTCACACTAATTCCCAACAAGCCTAGTGCTTGAACCAAAATCTCTGATACCATAATGTAATGTACCCCAATCTTACTGAGGAACATTACGTGTGGAAAACACATCGAAATCATAAGATTTTTCTACTTAATAATTTATTGTAGCTTACCAGCTACAGATCACACACAGATTTAACCATTTAACTGATACAATAGTTCTAAATGCATCTAACAACATATATTAAAACATGAATGCAACTATTCAAGAAAAAAACAAAAACACAACATTCATATAAACCATTTACACAGTGGAATAACATAAGAATAGAACATAAACGCTTATTTTTTAATGATTAACCAACTGGATGCGTATGAAGGATGAACCTCCCAACCATAGGCATTACTGTTCATTTTTCTCTCAATAGCAGGCCACCCCTGAGCTGAGGCTATGAGTCCACAAGGAGATACGACCCTCTTGGTTGTCCAATATCCACACACAACAACCCCAAAACCCATGTTTTACTCCCACAACAGTTCCAGTCCTCCAGCTCTCTCTTCCTCACAACCTGCACTACTTAAGGAATGTACCCCCTTAATTGCTCACAGTCCCTCAAGCTATACCATTAATTTATTAGGGATTCCAGTGCAATTGGTTGGCCATGAAATCTCAGTTGGGGACTTCAAGAACTCTCAGTTGCTTCATGAGTGTTCATAGCATCCTTCACCAGGCTCTTGAAACATTTCCTCAACAGAAAAAATGATTTACATGCTTACAACCTGATTTGTAGGCACAAATACCTCTTTCTCAACATAAAACACAACCAAGTAATGGATTCCTTCAAGCATACCATGTCTGGTGCTCTTCCTAGCACTCAACTCCCCTCTTGCTACCCAAAAATGCATGTAAAATATGTCTCCATTCTGCATACGAATTTCCTTCTTCTCACTTTGCTTCTTGAATATCACTCTTCCCAAAGATGATTTTACTTCAACCCATGCTCCCCAATAACTATGGGATGTGACTCCTCACACCCACCCTCTTACATGAGTTTAATGATTGACTTTGGGAACACTAAAAAAAAAATAGAAGGTTATAAACAATGATACTATAAATTTAGGAATGTGGGTTGGATTAATACCCAGGAATAATCCCCCCTTGGACCCCCTCTCTCTTGTGGAATCATAGGCCCCCATTGTTCTTCATCGCTTTCGTATTCCAGATAACAATTATTACTTTTGTTAATTATTTCAATGAACATAACATACAATTTGGCCCCTGACCACATTAAAATCAATACGGGCTATTCACCCTAACACATCAACTCACTAGCCTAATTCACATTTGTACAATTACATTATAGTTTGTGCGAATTAAATTTGGGGATGTTAAAATAGACCTAAATCCTCAAACCATAACCATATATGAACAACCTCCCTCACAAGGTTTAACTATGAAGACATGTTGACATCCATGGTTGCTCACATGTCTATCAATCCTCCTAGTCCTCCTTGCCTCTCTCCTCCACCCTTAGATTCCCATGCTCTTATTGGTGTGTTGAGATCCCAGTCTTTGGCCTTTGTTTTTATTTAAGCCCCGTTTTTTTTTCTTATGTTTTTACCTCTACTACTAGGTTTGGAGTATATTTTTTGGATCCCTTTGCACCTCTTGTGCTCCCCCTAGATGAGGGATATTTTCTTACTAAATCCTTTCCCAAAAAATTTAAAGTAGGTTCCCATCCCTAATATTTTTATTCTACTATGATTTAGGTATCTTCCTCTCCTATCTCACTCAATTGGTCTCTCCCATCTCTCCATTTAGAGGTCGTTGCTTTCTCTCACTAGTCATGGCTAGTGAGGTATCTTCTATGTTTGGGTCCATTTTTTGTTGTGCACCATAGCCTTGTATTATTTTTTCTTTCCTTACTTGTTTATAGTTTTCATTGTTTCCATTTGTTAATGATTCAACTATGCTAATTTATTGGGGTGCCAAGGTGATTAATGTGTTATCCCTTGTTTTTCTTTAATTTTCTCTTGGGTAAGATTTGTCCCTCCCATATTGTGAGATAGGTAATTTTATCTTTATTTTTCTTTTTTCTTTCTTGTAGGCCTATGCATCCTCTCCTCTTGAGGGAGTGAACATCACCCCCTCCTCCCTACTATGCTTAGGGAATGTGCTCCCTCTCTTCCCTTGATGTTTGATTTTCATGTTTGTCGATTCCTCTTCATCTTGTTTCCACAAATCTAATGGTGAGTGTGGATGCTGGACCCTTTACCTTGCAATGTGTTCATTCTCCCTTTTAAAGGTTTTCATATGTCCAATGGTGAACGTAGGTTCCAATAACTTCACTATCTGACACATACACGTATATGCAAATATTGTACCCTTTACTTGAATCACCTCTTATTTCCATTTCAAAGTTTTCCTATATTTTGTTGTTAACATATAAACACTTTAATATCCGTTGGCCCTTGACCAAGTTTTGAAGAATACTTGGTCATATTTGACCGTTTTTGGGACTGGCACAACTTGCCAAAGATGGAGTGTAACGCGAAGTGGAAATTAGGGAAGCAAGACCTATTTTTGGGTCCCTTTTAGGGTTTTGGGTTGATGTAAAGGGAAAGGGATGTCAGCCCGTGGGTTTACCCATGCTTAGGCCCATTTTGTAATCTATAAATAGACACTTAGGCAATGTAAGTAGAAGAGAGTAGTAGTACATCTATGTGATGTATAGCTAAAGGCTTAGTGCTAGTAGTTGGATCTGTGTGATTGGATGTATATTGCAAGTGCTCTGTGCATGATTGTAAGGAGATTGAAAAGCTAAGTGCAAGTTGTTGTAGTTTTGTGCTGAAGTGCAAGGAAGAAGGATCTAGCGATATGTGCAGATCTTCTGTCCTGTGTGAAGTAAGGGTCTCTGAAGCTCTTTGTTGTAACTACTTGACTGAGATAATATAAAAAAGAAGAATTTTTCGACGTAGCCCCAGGGTGGGGGTGAACCATGGTAACTTTGTGTATTGTGCTATGTGCTTCGACCTAACGTGTTTATATCCTTCTTGGCTAAGTGCTTGCTGTGATTAAATAGATCTAGTTATGCTCTGTGCTTATGATATATGAATGAATGTTAGATCTGATATATAAGATGCTTAGTGCTTGATTTGTTGAATCTAATCTATATTTATGTGGCTAAGTACCGAATCATCTTTATTCTAAGTATTCACTGCGACGCTCTGTGCTATCTGCGAAGTACCATAAGGGTTAAATCTTGATGAATGACCTATGCTAAGTTCCCTGTAAAAGAAATAATCACAGATCGGTGTCCCAACTAAGGTTGCAGACATCTGAGTCCTGCAAACACCCCTGCCTCTACCTCAGGTGAGACTTCATCTGCTTCGCAGTTGTTGTCGAAAGGGCCGGTATTTAGGGTTTTGTTGGTGCACTCTTGAGTGTTGAACCCTGGGTCTGCCCCTGTGCCAACAAATGGTTCCATTGTCAGGACTTGGAACAATGATTGTTGGAAACTAAAGAAGTAAAATCTTTGTGCGAAATAAGCTCTGTGCGTAGATCTGTTGCTGTAGTGCGCAGTATTCTACTTGACCTACGAAGCTTTGTGCCGAGAAAGAAAGGTTAGATCTAAAAGAAAGAGGTCAGATCTGCAAGAAAGAGGTTGATACTAAAGAAAAGAAGTGAGATCTGAACACTTTATTCTCTAAGAAAGGTAAAAGTAGAAATTTCTGTAGAAAAGAGGTAAGATCTGTAAGCTCTAGCCTCTAGTAAAGGTAAGAATAGTTCAAGTTTTAGATCTGAAATCTTTGTGCTCTATATAGGTAAGATAAGTGGAAATTTTTTGTTTCTGAAGCATGAATTTAGGTACTCTTGATAGATTTTGTTCTAGCCTGGAAACTACAACATTGTTAGATAAAAGAAAGTTTGATATGAATAGGTCTGATAGGAATAGTGAAAGATATGTTATACCTATGCATAGAAATAATTTTTGGACTAACCAATGGATGCAGGATCCTAGAGAGAATTTTTTGCAGGCTAGCCATCATGATCCTAGCGCGCAGTACAAGAAGAGTTGGGGATCATGGACGAGAAAGAGAGGATTAACTCTTTGTTACAATTGCAGAAGACCATGACATCTTGCTAAGGAATGCCCTGGGACAAACCCTAGATGCCTCTATTGTAAAGCTATGGACCATGAAGTATTGGATTTCCCTAGAATGATTGCTAGACTTGAAAAACTGAATATGAAACAAGCAAACTCTGAAGGAGATCAAGAGACTACAATTATGGAAGAACCCCAGAAAGAAACAAAGATCATGTTACTGAAAATAAAAGAAACCCTAGATGATCATAAGGATGTCAGTTTGTCAGAGATCTTCAAAGAAAAGGAGAAAAACGAAGTAAGAATAGGAGACTTTGACATTAACTGTTCTCTGGATGAGGGAACACCGATGAACATTATGACCAAAAGCACTTGGGAAACCCTAGGAAGGCCTGCTCTAATCCCTTCACTAGGAACCATCAGATTATTTAAAAGCAAAATGGTAACCCTATGTGGCAGAATTACCCAGATAGCTATGAGTACCCATGGAACTTCGATAGAGGAAGAGTTCAAAGTCATTAGATTTATTGAGGACAATGCCCCATTTCTAGCTTTCTTAGGAAAGATCTGGATTGAAAAAGACCAAATCCGAAGGAAAGAAGAAAAGGAAGCCCTAGAACAAAAGAAGCAAGAACTCATGAAATTTATGACTAGAAGGATCGTTTACTTAACGGAGGAACAAGAGAACAGATCTCAGTTGTTAAACACCAGGGACCTAGATGTCGAAGTTATAAGAGCGTTAGAGGAACCACGGAAGATCGAAATACCTAATCCATATGATGAAGGAGTATTACCCTTGGATATGAAGAAAGAACCTAAGAAGCGCGAAGTGACTATGTTGAGAGAAGATAAGACTCAGAATGGAAAAACGCTGACCGAGACTAAGCTCACTGGGAAAAAGGCTAGGAAACTAAGTAAGAAGAGGGACAAAATTGGAAAGTTACATAAGACACCAGAGGAAACTTCGCAGAAGGAAGAATCACAAGAATTTAGCTTCACTGAGATATCAGAACAACGACATCTGGCACTTCGCCATGGCGCAAAAATGTAGCCGTTGGACCAATATACCCGTTCGACTTCCGCCCTGAACAGGTTGAAAATAAATTATGGGTTCCCACTAGACCGTTGGACAACACAAGAATAGATAGAACGGAGTTAATGAAGGCCCCATATCCATTGCAAGCAGATCGTTGCTAAGTTTCCCTACTTAGTCCGTCGTGCCATGCACCGAGAATACTTTTTTCTAAGCGAGAATTTGAGCCCGAAACTTGAGATTAATTCACCCTGTGATCAATTCCTTGTTCCCATACTGTTCATCATAGTCTCTGAATTCATTTTCACACCTGAGCTAGTGGACCCAAGCTTGTATGTTGGACGAGCTCAATGCTGTTGAGAAAGTAGTTGAAGAAGTTTTGATTGAACTAATGGATGAGAGAGTCATGTCAGAGAGAAGGATGTCTGTAGGTGTGCAAGCATCATCAACAGGAGGAGTCCAAGATTCTCCCTCCACTGCTTGTGGAGCAGGACCTTCCAGAACCACGACCGAGACAAGAACAAAGCACAGAGACGATATTGCAAATTCCAAGCTGATCCCGCGCATTCTGCCAGTTTACATACGATCTTTGAGTGGAAAGATTAACCGTGACAATGTACCCAGAGACTTTGAGTACACCTTGATCACCGCGTATCTTTTAAAAGGGGTGCGCGTAGTACGTGCTGACCAGGATAAGCTCACACCACTGAAATTTAATGATTTTAACCTTGGAGATTGAAAAACCTACAACATGTTAGCTCCACATAAATACTTAACCAAGACCAAAGGCAGAAATCCTAAGATTGTCCCACAGTCCTAGACCCAGAACCTCGCGTAGTCCACACTTCTCAACATAATTAATATCCCTCAGTTTGACAGACACCAGGAAGTCAAGACATGTGTCAGGTTGTTGTTGTCTTGCTACCGCAGTGGATACTTATGGTTGGACCACCACATCATTGTGGATCCAACTATAATCAATCGAATCACAGGACTTAGCAAGCAAGGCCCTGACCCATAGGACTTTTACCCAGGAAAGACCTCAGACCGAGCACTAGCACAACAAATAAAGGAAACTTATGATGATGTAGAGAAGGGTACGCGAGGCTACAAGGTAGCCTCTATCCAAAGTGGCACAGTGCACCTTGCATGTCAGATAATCATGGGAAAGTTAGTTCGTAAGAATAGAACAACACAGGTGACTAGCTTCGTAGTCGACCTCACAGGGAAGTGCACCGAGGGACTACAGATGAATTGGGCACAGTATCTTGTAAACCAATTAGAGTTGGATTGCAAAGGAGTGCAAGACCAAGGGTATGAGTTCCACTTTAGTTGGTTGCTTATACTCATCACTTTCATCGCTTGGGAACTGCCAGAGGGAGCCACTTTTCTGGAGATCGAACCTTTCGAACCACTAGCCATGAAGTTCTGTACGCTATGGTACTCAAGCGACATGAACAAGCAGTGGTGTCTTCCACACCTACTTCAACCAACTGAAGAATGCAATTCAGTCTACACTGCGAATCACCCCAAATGTACTTCATAAGTTTAGATCTTTGATGAAATTTAGCACGAACCGCCACTTCACCTATATTACAATGCGCGATGATGAGCATAAACAACAACTCCAATCCTACTACAAGCTGACAAAATATTACTTGGAGGAGATTACCAAGGAATGGTCGGCGAACCTCCTTGTTGTAGCGGACCCCACAGACATGTCCAACGAGGAAAGCCCTGAAGCTATGACAGATACACCTGGGCCAAGAAAGACTAATAAGGATGACGAAGTTGAAGATGTCCCTAGCACGTCCACGAAGACTACTTCGATCTCACCTGTGTAGGGAGGTGATGGTGATGAGATAGGCGGTACAGAAGTTGAGAAAAACAGAGGCGAGGTTACTCCACCTAGAGAGGAGGAGGATCCCTCAATGAAAAGAAATATGACACCACCAAAACCCTCCTCCCGAAAGAAAGATAAGGCCACCTGAACCATGCTTAAAACTACCCTTACCCCTGATGACTTCAAATTCTTAATTGCCGCATTGAATGATGTTTCACTAGAGCTCACAAAAAAGAAAGAAGCAAAGTAGGAGGATCTATTCAACCGAATCAAGGGCGAACTCAAAGAAGTGCAGAAGGCACTCTAGTCCAACCAAGCAGTTTCTATAGTGCCCTTGATAAGTGGAACATCAGGAACAGGCGATGAGCCCATTCAATTACACCAGATCGTTGATCAAGTCGAAGCTCACCTTCAATGAGCTCAAGAAGACACAACAAAAGCCACCCAGGCTTTGATGCAAGAACATAAAGCACTTATAGAATGACAAAATGAGGCAGAACGGGAAAAGATTGCCCTGAAAGCGAAGTGGGATGAGGAAAAGGCATAGTTTCTAGCAGAGAAACTTGAAGTACAGGAAAGGGTTCACAAGGCACTGCACTCTGTGACGGTCATAGAAGTGAAGATGAAAGACCATCTCCCACAGCAGGTGACCCAACTGAAAGAAGTAATCCAACAACTCCAACAACACATCATGGATCTCGAGCTCCGCACCATGCCCGAGACCCCCCAATAAATAAGTGATCTAAGAGAGGCCACTGCTTGAAGCGCAATTGGCCGATTAAAAACCTTTGCCTTGGAATGCAAGTAGATGAGTGCTAGAAGCGCCCATACTTATGAAACCATCGCAGAGAATCTAGAATTGCATACATTGGAGGCACAACTCCAAGAAGTAAAGAAGCATGCATACACACTACAGGCGAAGATAAAGACTTTGACCCCAGTCAAAAGAATGAAGAGTTTCACAGAACAACGCACAACCCAAGAACAAGTACATATGCTACAAATTAAAGTGATGGAAGTCTCCCAACGACTTTAGCCAATCCAAGAAAAATCATGCCAACTGTTCACTAAACTTGAAAGCTAGGGATCTGAACTCGAACAGGTTGTCATCACTATATAACATCGCCTGGAAGGACCACTCAATGACACATTGATCTAGGAATTTACTGAGAAAGAGGTTGTCACACTGCAACAGGTCGAAGCAGCTCAAGCCAAGCTCAAGGAATTCGAGGCGTAATTGATCAGACATGAGTGACTCGAGACGAGTCACAGGTGAGTGTTGGGGGCTTGTTGGCCCTTGACCAAGTTTTGAAGAATATTTGGTCATATTTGACCGTTTTTGGGACTATTACAGCTTGCCAAAGATGGAGCGCAATGCAAAGAGGAAATTAGGGAAGCAAGACCTATTTTTGGGTCCCTTTTAGGGTTTTGGGTTGATGTAAAGGGAAAGGAATGTCGGCCCATGGGTTTACCCATGCTTAGGCCCATTTTGTAATCTATAAATATATACTTAGGAAATGTAAGTAGAAGAGAGTAGTAGTACATCTATGTGATGTATAGCTAAAGGCTTAGTGCTAGTAGTTGGATCTATTTGATTGGATGTATATTGCAAGTGATCTGTGCATGATTGTAAGGAGATTGAAAATCTAAGTGCAAGTTGTTGTAGTTTTGTGCTGAAGTGCAAGGAAGAAGGATCTATCGAGTTGCGTAGATCTTTTGTCCTGTGTGAAGTAAGGGTCACTGAAGCTCTGTGTTGTAACTGCTTGACTGAGATAATATAAAGAAGAAGACTTTGTGGACGTAGCCCCAGGGTGGGGGTGAACCACAGTAACTTTGTGTATTGTGCTCTGTGCTTCGACCTAACGTGTTTATCTCCTTCTTGGCTAAGTGCTTGTTGTGATTAAATATATCTAGTTATGCTATGTGCTTATGATATATGAATGAATGTTAAATCTGATATATAAGATGCTTAGTGCTTGATCTACTGAATCTAATCTATATTTTTGTGGTTAAGTACTGAATCATCTTTAGTCTAAGTATTCACTGCGATGCTCTGTGTTATCTGCAAAGTACCATAAGGGTTAAATCTTGATGAATGATCTATGCTAAGTGCCCTGTAAAAGATATAATCACAGATCTGTGTCCCAGCTAAGGTTGCAGACATCTGAGTCCTGCAACCACCCCTGCCTCTACCTCAGGTGAGACTTCATCTACTTCACAGGTGTTGCTGAAAGGGATGGTAGTTAAGGTTTTGTTGGTGCGCTCTTGAGCGTTGAACCCTGGGTCTGCCCCTGTGCCAACAATATCTTATTTTAGTTACTTTATATTTTTAGTAGTTAAGATTCTCTCTCTCTGTTGGCTTACTATTTCCCTTCTCGGGTTGTCTGAGTTATTGACCCACGGTTCATGTCATTCGGTGTTCCAACAAATCCTCTAAAACCATCGGCCCTGCTCATAATCCAGAAGGCAACACAACACCCGGAAGGTATTGCGTAGTCTCACTCGAGATAGCTTTAAATGGGTGACTCTAAGACTTAGATGTTTACATCCTAGGACAGAGTAGGGGATAAGGGTTTCTTGATTAAAGCCAGGTACCTTGAGCTGTAAGTTAAACTACTCATCCCTTGAAGTCGCATACGTATGTTTCATAGTTCAATTCCAGTAGAGTATAAACAGATTCATAACAATGTGCTAACTCAGTTATTAAGCTTAACCATTAATTGCTGAAATAAATAAGAGACATGCATACATTCAACATATTACATGAGTATTACCATGGTTCACCCCTCCTGGTCTATGCCCACAAAGATTTGGCTCTTGGCTCTTTTATTATGGAAGTTCTACATTCTTGGTGCCACACGCTTACAATTCTCCACAAAACTGGGTAAGATCTAAGTGAGTTGAACTAGATCACACCAGGCTCCACATCTTACGGTCTAATCCTCAGATATACCTTCCCTCGTGTCTTCTTTTCTCAACAGCTTACAAAATCGGTTCATACAACTAAAAACATTACATATCGCCTACGCTCCTGCATGGTTATAGTATCCAAAACTTAACTCCAAATCCTAACCCTCAACAACAATAATAGCACTAACAACAACCAACTACCAACTACCCACCCCCAATGATACTTTCATATCTATATTTATATATTTCGGGATCTTCAACCTTTTACAAAATATTATAAAAACACTAACCCTTCTTACGTTAGGTCTTTCTCCCATGCGCGTGTTGTTCTTCCTCCAGCTGTCGCTTTCCTTTGTGCACGCTTTCTTGCACGCGCGTGTGCTATTCTTTTGCCAGTTGTTACTTCGGTTTTATACACGCTTTCTTTCCCACGATCGTTCTTCTTTCCCCTTCGTCCTGGTGCCAACAAGTCCCCAACATTGACACGTGACTCGTCCCGAGTCACCTAATTTCTCTGTGCTTCCTCGACCTCCTTGGTGATCGTCTGGAACTGTTTCTGCAACTCTACTACTTTTTTCAGTGGCTGCGCAGTTTTCTCCTTGATGATGTTGACTGTCTGAGCTATCACTTCCTCACTCATCAGTTCTGTGCATTCTAGCTGAGTCTGTGCTGTCTTTTTTCTAACTTCTTTCGCCTCCACAAGTACTTCTGCTACCCGTTCCTACAACGGTTCTATTTGAGCCTGACGCTCCTGTTTCTATGTTTGCGCAGTGATAAGTTATGCCTGTATCTTCTTCAACTGTTGCGTTCCCTTAACCCATTCTGGAATTGGTATGGTCTTTTGTCACTGCTTGAGTTCTTGGATTGTTGCATTGATCCTCTCCTCCTCCTTGTCCCTATGTTGGACCTGTGGATCCTCTTCCAGCCTTGTCTGAAGTTGCGCTGCTTTATCCAGCAAGTCGGCTACCTTGCTGACCTGTTTTTCTAGATCTTGTAGTTGCATTGCTGCTTCCTGCTTCCTTTTCTCCTTCACTGCTGGTGGAGTTGTCGATCTAATCTGTCTGTGGAGAGTCTTGATCTCCTTCTGATACTAATCAATTGCCTGCACAATCTGGTCGATCTTTTCTATGGCTGGGAGTTCATTTCCTTGCGCAGTAGTTGGAAGTTTCCCAAAAATTTCTTCCACTCTGTGTTCCAACTCGTTTCTGTGTTCTTTCTCCTCCTGAGTTTCACATTTGGCATGTGCACAAGATGTTTCCGACGCTTCCTGCTTCTTTGTTGCTTGTTGTACCTCGACTAAGTTTTTATGTGCTCACGATTTCATCTCGTGGTCGACGCTAGCCTATAGTTTGTATAATGATCTTGATGGCATCCATGTCATGAAGACCAATTGGATATGATCCAAATCCTTCAGTGGCGTCTGTCCCACAATTTCATCCATTCGCAACATGCTAAGATTTATATAGATTGTGGAATGTGCAAGTGGTATCGGAAGAACTGGGTCGTGTTCTTCTATCTCCACCCTTTCTGTGGTCTGTGTGGTCAATGGGTTTATGCCTCTACTACTACTCATGATATGGGATTCCCCTAATTTCTTAAGGAGTTGTCCCATTTTTGTCAATTTCTTCTGTAGTTTATCCCTATGGTGCGCAACATGATCAAAATCCTCTGCGAGGCAGTCTTAGACCATTCTAGCAATCATCTCTCCATCCTCCTCCATGATTGTGTAGTTTGGTGGTGGTCATTGTGCCTTCATTTTCTTGCGCGCACCTGCTTCCTGTATTGTTGGTCTCTTAGTTCCCCCTGGTTCCTGTGTGATGGGGTTCAATGTGGTTTCCTAAGCTCCCTCAGCTATTTTCCGTTGTCCATTGGTCGGCTGAGTGGCTTCTGTCCTCCCCTTCTAGGTCCCTAGCTTCTCTGAGCCGTCGTCTACCTGATTCGACTTGGTTTGGCTCGTTCTTCACTTCTTGGGTACTGGTATTTGTGGAGGTTGTGTTTCCTCCTGCGCATCCCCTCCTTTTACTGTTTGTCCTAGTACTTCTTTGGGTATGTTTGGAATCCTCAATTCATCAAGCCATTTGTTGATGATCATGTCGATATCTCCCTTGGTGATGCAGTAACGCATCTGTAGCCACTGTTTATCTGGATCCTGCCTCGGTTGTATCCACATGGTTTGTCAAATAGCCCAGAAATTGGTTATGCCCCCGTATTGTGTGACATCCTCTGGTGTTATTCTCCATGCTTGGTTGATGGCTTCCTATATCTCCCATAGGTAAGCTTCAAATATGATTCCATTCTCCCTCTTATGTTTGGCTAGTGGCACAAATCTCAGGACGTGATATCTTGCTCCTCCTGGCTGTGGTGTAGTACAAAAGATATCGTGTTCTAGTTCTCTCCATCCCATGAAAGCTATGAGAGTGATTATCCATGAGTAATGAAATTTCATACCTGCATCCTGCGCGTCTTTATAGTCTACTTGCAACAAGTTTGATAGGTATGGCACCCAACTCATGGAGGTGCCTTCTGCGCACTGAGCTGCAACAACAATGACTCCTGTTGGTACTTCGTCTTTGCGACATTTTCTTAGCAGTTTGCAGGCTAAGATATTTGCACCCAATTGCATCACAACATTGTTGATCTATTTGATTATAATGCCTCTTGTTCCCCTATCGGTGCCATATTTCTTCTTCATCTCTTCTACCAATTTTTTTCCTTGGACTTATCGTCCAGAATCAGTGCGGGATCCATACCCCCGATGGGTAGGCCTGTTATCTGCATGATAATTTTGACCGTTATGGGTACGGGTTTGTCCAACCATACATCCCCTCCATGTGTAACTGCTAACAGTTTCTTGATGCATGCCGATGCGTATTGGCTTCTGCCAAAGTGTGGTATCTTCAACAATCCTAGAATTCCTGTTCTATCCAGTCCAGTTGCCCACTGGTGTGGCTGAGTGATGGTTTCTCCAAGTTGGTTCACAACTAATTTATGCATAAAGACCTATGGTGAAAGCTCTGGATATTTGGTTTCATCTTCTATGTCATGGTCGGAATACTTGAGCTTCTCGATGTGACCCAATAGTTATGGGTCCACCTGTACTCCCTCTGGTATGCGAGGTAGCACAATCTCTGTAGCTAGTTTCTTTCGAGGTGAGATCAGTATCTGAACTCGATCCTCCTGCTATGTTGGATGGCTCAAAGTTCCAACAATTCCTGGTTGTTCTCCTCTCATCCACTCTAGCCATGCCCAGGTAGTTCCAACGGTCTCCTTGACTGGGTGACCTAAGACGGGTGCTTGCATCTCATTTGGTTGCTCCTCTACTCCCAGATGCTATGTTGTTCCGTTCACTTCCACGATTTCTTTAGTGTGTTCCAGTGGTATTTCCTGGTGGTTTTCTTATTCTGTGTTCTGAGGCTCATGCATCGTTGTTGGTGTATCCTGTTTCATGGCCTCTGTTTGTGGTTGTGGAATCTCCTCTAGTGTTGGTATGGACTCTACTAGGATTTCCTCTCGGGACGAGATTTCATCAATATGGATGATCTCTGGTGGCTACTGCTCATTTTCTTCCAGTGTTCCTCGTGACCTAGTCTGAACCCTGGTTGATCTGGCTGTCTGGACTGGTTTTGCGAGCTTCGGTGGTGCCATAATGATGTCTGTCGAACGTTTGCTGAGTTCTAATGGCTTCGGTGAGATTTATGGTTTCTCTTTGTTTGTTCTATCTGTTGTTGCTCTTTTTCTGTTCTCCTTTCATGGATAGACTAACTACTTCTATGCTCGTGTATTGTATGGGCTCGTCATGAAGCTTGTCGAGGGCGCTTCCTCCATCATGTGATTAATGCACCATAATTGTGGGTTCAATGCATCCGCGGTGGTTTCGTACTTGCCATTACGCCTACTCTGTCATCTCCAATTGGCACGTTTAATGTGACATCCCATCCGTCCTTGCCTTGCTTTAAATCTGCCTTATGTTGTCCCGTCAATCTACTTTTTCCAAATTTCCTTTTCCTGCTTGTTTCCTTTTTCAATATGGTTTTTATTGTTTCCCTTGTTGGCTTCGTGTTTCGTGTGTAATTTTTTTTTTTTTAACTACGTGGTGGGTGGTCGATTGTCCTTGTACAACTTCAGTCGGCTGCCATTGATCATTCCACTAAGGTATGCGCCTGCTAGATCTCTTAACTGTATAGCTCCTCCTTCCGTGACATATTTTACCTCATATGGTCCTAGCCAATGCATTCTGAGCTTTCCTGGGTGCTGCAATGATTTACTATCATAGAGCAATACTAGATCTCCTTCCTTGAACGTCTTCCTCTTGATGTCTCAGTCATGCCAAGATTTTTCTCTTGCTTTCCATACTTGTTGGTGGAATCCTACCAAGATTCGGTCTTCCTCCATTGACAGTAACTGATTCAGTCTTTCTTGTACTGCGCCTCGTTCTGTCGTGTGTGTGATAGTTACTATACGTAGACTGGTTATTAAAAATTCTAACGACACTACTGCTTCTTGAACATAGGCTAGTTTGAATGGTGTGTGGCTTGTCAACTTTTTGCATGTGGTTCTATATGCCCATAACACTGTTGGTACCTTGAGGTCCCAATCGTCCCTGTTGACATTACATATCTTTGTCAAGGCATTCTATAGAATTTTGTTGAAGACTTCTACCGTGCCATTTGCTTATGGATGATACGGTGTGCTTTTTTGGTGATGAACTTCAAACTCTTCGAGCATCGCTTGGATGGTTCTTTTTATGAAGTGTGTTCCTTGGTCACTCATCAAAATTATCGGGCACCCAAATCTAGTAATTACCTGTTCAAATAGAAAGTGTACAGTTGTCTCTGCGCTACAATATTTTACTACTGCGGCTTCCGCCCATCTTGTTAGGTATTCCGTCGCAGTGATAATATATCTCACCCCCATTCTTTTGGCTGGTGGGTTAATGGGTCCCACAAAGTCTATCGCCCATTTTTTGAATGCCTGAAGTGTTACTTGTGGCCGTAGTGGCATCTCGTCCCTTCTGTTGGGTTTGCCTACCCTTTGACAGAAATCACATTGTTGATAGTACTATTTTGAGTCTTTGTGCATCATTGGCCACCATAATATTTCATGTATTACCTTCTGCACGGTAGCTTTTTCTGCATAATTCCCTCCTGCTATTCCCTCGTGGGATTCTGCTAAATTTCTTGGTCATTCGTGGTCTAGTACGTATCTTCGTAAGATGATATCTACGCCAATATTGTATAGATGTCCTACAATCAATTGATAGTCACTTGCACGAACTACCAGGTTCTTCTTCTGTGCAGTGGTATATTCTTGCGGCGCAGTACTTGTTCTCAAGTACTGGATGATCTCTGCGAAGTAACTGTTAGCAATATGTACTGAGAATAGTTGTGCATCTGAAAAGTTGTCTTCTAAATTCGTTGGTTCCTCTCCATTTGTGACCCTTGATAGGTGGTCAAGTCCTGCATTCAGTTTTCCTGGTTTAACTATTACCTCAAATTCGAATTCTTGAAATAACAATAACCATTGACAGATTCTCCCCCCCAACACTGGTTTGTTGACTAGGTATTTCAGGGATGAGTGATCTGTAAACATCTTAAAGTGTTTTCCCAATAGGTAATGTCTGTATTACTGTAGTGCATAAACCATAGCTAGGCCTTCTCTTTCTGTCGTGTTATAATTCTGTTCTGAGTCTGATAATTTTCTTCTTGCAAATGCTATCGGGTGATCCAAGTCTCCTTCTCCTGGTTACTCCAAGATAGCTCCAAGTGTTATCGTTGATGCATCTACATGTACATGGAATGTCTTCTCCCAATCTGGAAATACCAATATTGGTGCGGTGGCCATATTTTCCTTTAGGGTATCCAGACCGTGTTGGCACTCGTCGTTCCATTGATACTTTGTATCCTTCTTTAATAGTTTTTCCATTGGCGTTGTAATCTGCGCATAGCCTTTGATGAATTTCCTGTAATATCTCATATGTCCTAGCATTTCTCTTAGTTGGCAGACTATTTTTGGTGTTGGTAGGTTAACAATGACTACAATTTTGGCCAGATCCACTAGCAAACCCTGTTTGCATACTATGTGTCCCAATAGTATCCCAAATGGTGTTCCAAATATGCATTTCTTGATATTCAGTGATATATGGAACTGTCTGCATCGTTCTAACATTAGTCATAAAACTTCCACATGGTTTTTTAGTAATCTATACACTATCCAATCATCCAGGTATACTTTGAGGAATTGATGGATGAATTCGTTAAATGCTGCGATGATCACTCTAGAAAATATCGCATGTGCATTCTTCAGTCCGAACGGCATGACTGTATACTGATAAGATCCCCATTCTGTCGCGAACATGGTATTGTGTCTATTCTCTTGTTCTATCTTAATTTGATGATATCCTGAGAATCCATCGGTGAATGAGTAGGCTTCATGGCCTCCTATGTTCTCGAGTACTTCGTCTGTGAACGTTGTGGGGAATGGGTCATGTAGGCATGCATTGTTCAACTTCCTCAAGTCAATGCATATCCTAATCCCTCTTCTCTGTTTCTTGTCCTGTACTACCATCGGGCTTATCCATTTTGATTCTTCAACTGGCTCGATGATGTCGACCTTGAGCATCCTGTCGATCTCATCTTTAACTTTATGTTTATATATGGGGTTCAATCTATATGGTCGTTGTTTAATGGATCTCGCATAAGGTCTGAGTGGTATCTTCATTTCTCCTAATTCTCCGACTATGCCTTTCATCTCTGTAAATGTTGTGGGAAAAAGGTCGTTGTATTCACGCAACAATTCTATGATGCTTTCTAGTGTCTGTTCATCCCAATAATATCCAATGCTGACCATTTTGGGCTACTTGGTGATCCCTATGTTAACCTTAGTTATCTTGATTGGAGCAAATATGACCTCTGACTCTAAGGGTGGTCATTCCATCTGAATATTACGTGGATCATATTCATCTGGTGCTTCCTCCTGTACGTGGTAGCATGACAGTAGATCCTTGAATGTCTGCTTATTTCATTGTTGTACCTTTCTGATAGCTTCTACTTCTGGTTCTTCAATGAATATGACGTCTCTAATCCGTTTCAGCGCCACGTCTATGTTGGGGTTCTCATGATCGAATGAGAAAGTGACTGTAAAGTTTTGTTGGAGTGTCTCCCATGTCTTGGTTCCTTTACACATTTCTTGGTCAGTATACCAATTCGTTGGTATTCCCTCTAAAGTATGAATGAAATGGTGAGACCATTCCTCCAGTGGCATCATTTTCTACAGCATTTTACACGCCTCCAAGTGTTCTGCTGGTGTGCCTAGTACATCATATTTCCGTTGTTTGTTACCTGTCTGTTCTGCACTGAACCTTATGCACGGTAATCGCTTACATTGGTACCAATATGTGATAGTCTCTTTGTGTGCATCCCACCATCTTGCGTGTGTAGTCTTTACTGCTAAATCTAGTGCTAGAAATCTTTGTTTTTTCTAATACTTCATCTTCATATTGTGTCAAGAAAGTTTCCAAATCATTTAGCCCATGAAAACTGGGTGGTTCTCTGATTTCTGTGCCAATCCACCTTATTGCACGGTCTATTCTGGCACACATTCTCGTGGATACTTCGTATAGTCTTTGCTGCTAGTTTTCTAACCCGGTGTTTGAGTCTGTTGTACATGAAGTAATTCTCTGCCAACTGAGTACCCCATCTGCAGTTGGGTTTATATAGTCCTCATTGCGCGTAGTTGTTCTGTACAATTGGTTGATCTCTTCTAAATCCAAACAAGTGGGTTCTATGAACCCCTCACTTTTTTATGGGTCGAGTGGGGCTATGACCTTGTAGTCCCCCGACTCAAATGTCATTTTTATGGTTTTTAAGTTAATTATGGCCTGGTTGTCGAACGCCCAATCTAGACCAAGTAGCGTCGGGTAAGGTGTTGTGTCGTCTACTATTTCAATGACTTCAAAGTCTGCCTTAGTGCACACACCATCCAGATCTACCGTCACTCCTTTCAGTCCACCTATTGGTAGGACTCTATGTTGATTTGCTAGATTTAATTGAACAGTTGAGTATCCCAGTGTAGGTTCTCCCATGCATTTCCATGTAGCTTTTAGTAGTACATTCACTTTGGATCATAGATCTAGTATAACATCTCCCATATTGAAATCCCCAATGTTAGAATTTAGTCTAAATTCCCTACTTGTTCTTCTTCATGTATGTAGGTGGTTGACAATTTTCAATTCTGGCTTCTGTTCCGTCTCACTGCTACATTTTTCTAGGATGTTTTGCAATATTTTGACAGATGAAGGATCACTTAACATTTTGATGCATGATTGCAAAAAGTCTTTGATAGTACTTACTTGTTCCTTGGGTTGTATTCTATTGGTATGGTCCAGTGATGGCAACATTTCATATTCCAAAGCTTCCTTGCTCTGTTGTGCAGTCGGCGCAATGTTCTCCTTTTTCAATTCTTGTCGAGCTTATGTAAAGATATCCTTCTCCTTATGCACGTCGAATTGCTTCTTGGGGTCAGTGTTCTTCTTTACCCATTGGTTATGCGTTGGTTCCTGTCGAACTACGCCATTTCTTGTTTTCGTTCCTCCTCGAGTGACTATGTTGATGTTTCGTCCATCATCCCTTGCTTCGGTTGAAATCCACTGAAAATTTTGGTTATTTTGATTCCTTTTTTCTTGGATATTTACAAGTAATGTTGTACATTCCTCCATATCGTGGTTTAATACGCGACAATACATACAAGTCGTTGGTGGCAGTGGGTACTCCCATGCATAATGTCCTGGTTGCTGGAAATTGGGACATGTGAATGGTCCTCTACCGCATTTGAAACCTCCTCTGGCTCGTCCTACTCCTCTATAAGTTGTGCGATCACCTCACAGCGTGTCATACTGTGGTCCCTGATTATACTGCGTAGTATTGTACTGGGGCTGTGTCGGGTTGTACTGTGGTTGTGCGCTATTGTATGGTTGTGGTGCAATATTATACTGCTTCTGCGAGGTGTTGTATAGGTTTGGGGCTTGAGTGAACTATGGTACTGCTTTCCCAATCATCATTTTTTCCTGTACCCTGTATGTGTTTGATGTTATTTCCCACATCAACTCCATAGTTCTGCAATCTTTGTCGTCATGGTCGGCTGATTTGCAAAAGGTGCAATATGAGTTCTTTGGGACTGTTTGGTATTTCTGCATCATCGTGTAGTGGTAAGGGTCGTGACCTAGTTTCTTGAATATTTTGCACCGTAATCCTCCCTGTGGTAGTGGGTTTGGCATCCCTGTCTCCATATACTATGCAAATGTTGGGAATTCATTCTTATGGTGTCCTTTTGTCCTGCAGGTAGTGCACCAAACGACTTCTCATGTTTCCTTGTTCTTATTCTGGTTCAACTGAAATGTTAATTTCTTCAGATCCTCCTTCAGTTCTTCGATAGTCGGGTTCGTCTGCTGGTACTGATTCTCTTCCAATTGCAAGGCTACCTGTAGAGCCTCTTCCTGCATATGGAACTTTTGTTGCTGTAATGGATATTTTAAGTGTGGGAGTAGTGAGTTGACAAACATGTGCTGATGCTTCATATCGATCATAAGGTATTTTAACTTTCCTTTTAATCGCTTGAATCTTTGATCAATCTCCCATACTGATTCTCCTGGTTTCTGTATTATTTCAATCATCTCATTCATGTATTGATCGTCAGAGCTCGGCTTCTAGAACTCATTTATCAATATTTTCTTAATGTTGTCCAATGTCCTTGTCGTTCTGGGAACATTGTTCGTGTCTAGACTCATGTACTAGTCTAGTGCTTGGTATCTTAGCGTGATCGCTAGCTACACGAGTTTGGTATCTTCATCAGTGATCTGCTTTGCCTCCCATATCTTTACGCAAATGAACAGATTCTTCTTAGGGTCTTCTGCTGCTTCTCCTAGAAACTCTGGTAATTTGATAGTAGGATCATGTCTTTCCATTCCAAATACTGAGCTACTCCATCCTCCACGCGGTGTATATACTTGACTAAGGTTTCCTGAACTAGCTCCTCCAGTTGTTGCTCCTTGTGTAGATGTACTTCTTGCTGTCAGACTTCCTCCGAACTTTGGTTGTCTAAACAATGGTGTTCTCTTTGGTGTATTGGTCGCACATGGGTTTATGGGTTCCACACTGACATTAATATGAAAGGGATGGCTTCCTTCTCCTCCTATTCTTGGGCCTCTTGTTTTCCTCTCATACGTGGCGTGCATGATTTCCTCAATTTGCTCCGCATCCCGGAGATCCTCTACCCCTTCCTCGTCGCTTGCCAAGCCCTCCCTCTCAGCTACAACTCTCTTCTTGGTATTCACCTTATATTGGTATGGTGCTCTGTTATGCGTCATTCCCGATGATGCCAAGATCCACTTAAGCTGGTCATCATCCATCAATATTGGGTCCAAGGGTTCCTCCTCTTTCTTTTCTTTATCCTGCCCTCCTTCCATTCCTCCTCTCTCTGTCATTTCTTCCCCCCTTCTCCCATGCACACAGGGAAGTCTAGCTGTCTGATTCCATTGTCATTACACCTTTTTTATATAACAATATCTTGATAGAAGTATACAATGATCAAATGTACCTTCCTCTGGGTCCTCATAGAAACTATTGCTCGGTCGCGATGTATGCCTTTGTTGTATCTACGACAAATTCTGTGATAAATCCTGCCACAATACTGTCAAGCCAAAATTCGACTGCGTGGGTGAATTTGTTGTTCACCTCCTACAATTGTTAGATCTGTACTGGAGTCCAATCTAGCTGTCGAATCCAGTTCGTCGCGCAGTTATCCTTTAACCTTAAGATCCACTCCTATAGTAGATGCGGAAAATCACAGAAAAAGACTTCATGTAAATCCGTAAATACGTATTTATCAAGGTATTTATGTGGTGTGATCCTAGGGTTTCTATTGTCTTTCTATGCAAAATCTAGCTCTTTAGTTCTTAACCAGCCCTCGATTTCTTCTCTCGTGGGGTTCCAAGGTCTCAACATTCCCTTCTAACGGCTCATTTCTCTTCTGTTCCACTCCTTCGGTTCTTATTCATTCTATCTCATCTACTCAGTCCTCTCTTGTTCCTCTTAACATGACAACATAACCATTTTTTGGCTTACTATTTCCCTTCTCGGGTTGTTTGAGTTATTAACCTAGGGTTCATGTCATTCGGGGTTCCAACAAAGCCTCTAAAACTATCGGCCCTCCTGGTAATCCAGAAGGAAACACATCATCCGGAAGGTACTGTGAAGTCTCACTCGAGATAGATTTAAATGGGTGACTGTAAGACTCAGATATTTACAACCTAGGACAGAGTAGGGGATAGGGGTTTCTTGATTAAATCTAGGTACCATGAGCTGTAAGGTAAACTACTCATCCCTTGAAGTCGCATACATATATTTCATAGTTCAATTCTAGCATAGTACAAACTGATTCATAACAATGTGCTAACTCATTCATCAAGCTTAACCATTAATTGCTGAAAGAAAGAAGAGACATGCATACATTCAACATATTACACGAGTATTACCATGGTTCACCCCCCTGGGATACATCCACAAATATTTGGCTCTTGGCTCTTTTATTATGGAAGTTTTGCATTCCTGGTGTCACACACTTACAATTCTCCACAAAACTGGGTAAGATCTATGTGAGGCGAACTAGATCGCACCAGGCTCCATAGCTTGCGGTCTAATCCTCAGATCTACCTTCCCTCGTGTCTACTTTGCTCAAAATCTTACAAAATTGATTCATACAACTAAAAACATTACATATCGCCTATGCTCTTGCGTGGTTACAGTCTCCAAAACTTAACTCCAAAGCCTAACCCTCAACAACAATAATAACACTAACAATAACCAACTACCAACTACCCACCCTCTATGATACTTTCGTATCTATATTTATACATTTTGGGCTCTTCAACCTTTTACAGAATATTACAAAACCCCTAACCCTTCTTATGTTAGGTCTTTCTCCCATGCGCGTGTTGTTCTTTCTCCAGCTGTCGCTTTCCTTTGTGCACGCTTTCTTGCATGCGCATGTGTTGTTCTTTTCCCAGTTGTTACTTCATTTTTCTGCATGCTTTCTTTCCCACAATCGTTCATCTTTCCCCTTCGACCTGGTGCCAAATCTCTCTCTCTCTCTCTCTCTCTCTCTCTC
>ML802692.1:66068-79112 GCA_009831015.1 Picea engelmannii | reverse complement strand
TTCAAGGGTGGTTGTTGGGTGAGATGGCCTCCAAAGGCTAGGACGCCATCTCCCCATGATGCCACATCATCCCACTAGTCCATAAAATGGTGGGTTAAATATCCCACAACTCCACCAAGTGCAAAACCCATGTCAAATCGAGCTCTTTAAGCTTAATGTGATGCTCCAAAAGTGAAACGTTCTAGCATGGGATGGTGACATCATGCAAGTTTCATCAGCCTAGGCCTCTTTCATGGGCCAATTATATCACCAAGTGTGCAACATTCATCATTTTTATCCTCCTTTTTGCAGGTCTCAACATCCAACCTTTGAGATTTTACGCCAATATGAAGGTCCAAGTGACATAGAACTCCATGAAATATGTCACCGAGCAAGATCCTACAAAGACAAACGAGGTACACCCTCCAAGGGTCCACAAGTCATATGAATCATGCTAAGTAAATCAATATTAATACAAGAGCCATCCAAACAAGCACATTGGATCCCCCCTTTCAAATTAAACATATTCTCAAATAATTTATGCAAATTACCTAATTTAGATATGGGAGGGTTATCAAAAAGTCCTATTGGGTAATCCAATTTCCCATGTACATGAGTGTTTCCCAGGTGAACCCTATCTAGGCCATGCAATGAATGTGAGGTGGATGGGGGAGAAACTTCTGGGCATGGCGTCATTAACGTGAAAGGGTCTCATATGGTCTCATTTGAATGGGCACCTTTGTGGAGGGTGCACTACATCCTCGAGTTACCTTTCGTTTGGGGTGCAACTTTTTTCCAAGCCCTATAATTGCCTTTTTCTTTACTTTGTTTAGATAATATGCAAGTCCCCTTTACAAGGTTTCCTTATTTTATGCATTAAATGTGTTTTCTTTCAAGTGGGATATTTATAAGTTCTTTTCAAATAGGTGAGGTTTTCATTCGCACTCGAGACTTAGGGAAGGTCCCTCGAAAGGTAGAGCTCAACTTTAGGACTATGGATTTTGTGTCCTTTTGTATCCCTTCCATTTCATTTTGATGATGGATGTTATTTATTTTTATTTATTTATTGTTGCTAACTGCAACAAACTATGGGCCTTTATCCCCTCTTCCCATAAGAGAATGAGATGAAAGCCCCTTTTTGGGGTGCATGTAACCCAAAAAACAAAAATATGATGATATAGAGGGGGATGAAGATGGAAAGTGAATAAATATGATCGGGAATGACACTATGGATCATCAAGAAGAACCCCCAATAATAGTCGTTTCCCTAGGGGTGGTGAACTTACTATAAACCTTAGGATAACCACCAAGATGAAGAAAGATTCCTTTGAAACTTATCCAAATTCCCCAAATATTAAAATGATACTCACCATGAGACTTGACTAGTTAACTCATGAAGCAATACCTCTCACCTTCGGTGGACCAAACTAGTGTGGTGGACATTGCTCTGTTGTTGATGATGATGGTGAAGTGTGGTGAAGAAGAGGGGCTCTGTGGGCTGTTCTATCTATCCAGGTCTCGACACTCCATGTCTACTACTTGTGGGCCTTGAGACATCATCTCCTTATTTACCCCTAGGTTGGTGGGGGGTAACATCTAGCTCCTACATGGGGACATGTGCTCACTGTAGAGCACATGAGAACCTCAACATCTCTTGGTATGACCTTTTCCTACACACACTCAAGAAAAAATTAAAATCAGAGGGGTGGTGTAACTCACACCCTTATTCATATGGAAAATATGATAACTACAAAATCTTAAACAAAACTTGAAAATAAAAAAATTTCTGACATTTTTATTCCAACATATCAATATGAGTATGCAAATAACACAAATTTAACACAACAACATGCAAGGATGGAAGAAGAGAAATATGTAAATCAAGGATATGTATGAAAATCAAATCAAATGTAATTATACTATCATGACATGCATATGAAACTATGGTAAAAATGATATGCAAGAGTGCAAATGACCTACCTACATACCTAGGGCCCAAATCCTATAGACGTCAGGTGAAATCATAGAACCAATGCAACCGCTCGAGCATATCATCAAACTTCCTTCCCCTGTTCTTACTTATAAACCATATAAAAAAAAAGTTAAGCACAACATGATCATAAGCATAAATACATATACAATCAATCATAAAATTAAACTCATGGAGGTGGGAGGGCAAGACAAAACAATGTTGGAAAGGGTAGCCACAATCTTGATTAATCCATCTCTGGATATGACTTCCACATATAGACAAGAACTCATCTTCGTCCTCACTTAGAATAACACTACTCCTTGAAGGTTGAGAGGAGATGAGAGATCCAAAAAAAAACCATGATTTGCAAGGGAAGAAGATATGGGATAAGGGACAAACTCGGGTCTAAATAAATAATCTTTCTCCACACTCAAAATATGTTTCCTCTTCATCTGCAAATCCCTACAAAAATACTCAATATGAAAACACTGCTACTCTATAGTGTGAGCCTCTGATTTCTCTGGGATGGACATGACCTTATGTCCATCAAAATTTGAGCATAAAGGTGGTTTAAAATGTTCATCATATAAAAAATCTAAGTGCTCAAAAGGATAAGCATTATAAATCCCAAGGTATGAATAAAAATCATCACGAGTATACTCTGACAATTCATCCTCGGATGGATGAGACTAATCTACGCTCATATCATCGTCAGGCTTCGAAATACCTGGATCATCCAAATCTGAAGACCATTTCTTTGAAGGTGACAATTCAATGCTCTTCATTTGAAAACTACCCTCAATGTCATAAATGGGATGTCTATAAAAAATAAAAAAACTCAGATCCCATCTATGTCTCCCAACATATATGAAATCATCAATGTGGTCCTCAACTATGTCTGAGAGGTCCTCCATGAAATCATTTGCATTCTTGGGACTAGTCACTTCTTCATTTTCATGTGTAGAAGGAATGAAAGGTTGAATGGCTTCATCCTCATCAAGTGGGAAATGGATAGTAATGTCTCATATGGGTTTTCAATATGTTGTGCTTCTTCAGGCCCTTCCTCTTTTTCTGGGAAACTTTGTTCATGGACCTGCTCTTCAAGGGCTTCTTCATCACTAGGGGCTTGATTTTGAACGAGAGGCACTTCATCTGATGGTTTTTCAAGGCCCTCATCTAAAATTTCCATGGTGAGGTGGGATCCTACCTCAAGGTCTTCATCAGGATTTTGTTCATGTTCTACTAGATCACCTCATTATTCTTTGGCTATGTCAAGGTCAAATATTTACTTTGGTATAAATGGTCGACCCTGTCTTGGAGAGATTTTCTTGTTACCATGTTTCTCCATCACAATACCACATAATGAATTCACCACATAATAATCTTCAATGAGTTCCCATGTTAATGATTTAGTAGGATTCTTTTGGTAGGTGAGAAATATTGCATCAAACCTTTCTCGTCTTTGTGCACAAAGCTCAATTAAGAAGTGTACATCATCACATCTTTCAACCAACTATATGAAATATTTGGATATTCTTCAATATTGTTTTTGGAAACTTGGTCATCAAGGATATCATCCAAATCATTCTCAATGGTCTACACTTTTTTATGACTGTCATCAATTTCTTGTTCCTCTGTTGTATTTCCATGATTTTCAATAGGTTTCAAGGAAGAAACTTATCTCAAACTTTCAATTGGGTCCAATGGAAGTCCTTCTCTCTGAAAGGCATCCTCAAGATTATGAATAGTATCTCCAAATTGTTGGGATTTCATTCCACAATGCTTGAGAAATTATCATATAAATATGGTTGTAGAGGATATGCCCTTTGGGATGAAAGATTGCTTGATCAAATTCCTTTGCTTCTTATCTAATTACAACAATAATAATTGCATCAAAACATCATCTTGGATCACGTCACACTCATCAATGTATTCAGTAAATTTGACAACATGTGCAATGGCCAAAAATGAATCGCCATCAAATTTTGGGATATAATCCCACCACCCTGGTGGGCATTTAGTTGGATACAAATATACTTCCATGATACATCAATGGCATCTCCAAATTAACTTACATGAAGCTCATCAAAGGTCAATTGTAACTTCCCTAAAATGGAGACGCTAGGAAATCCAGAGATAAAGGATTTTAGGTAGATTTTCCAAATGTTGTTATGGGATCATAAAAGATTCAAATTCCTCCCTGACAATCATGCCAAAATTTTTATCACACAAACTCTCACTTAGGAAAATCCAACCAAAATCGTCACTAGTGCAACACAACTGGGAGTAAGAACCACTGTCACCTTTCAATTACTCCCCTTGTTTTAGTGATGAATGATTTCACCATAAGGGAGGCTTCATGGGTGACCTCAAGGGAAAAGAGAGCGAAGATCAAGGTTTTTTTTCGAGATTCTTGTTTTGGTCACTAGATGAAGAGGCCTAGGGCTTGAAAATAATTGTCTTGAGAGAATATATGAGCCGAGTTTGAGAAGTACCTGCAAAACCAATGTTAGAACAACTATCCCAAGATCAAATATTATATAAAAAGGCCCTATAACAATAGGGGAAACAACAAGAAATATTGTTGTCACGAAATTGTTGTAGACTGTAAATTATATATAAAAAGAAGAGAATAATAACAACTACAATAAATTTCCACAAAAATCAACAATAAATGATAGCAAATGAAAGCTTATGACTAGTAGACTAATTTCCAATGTTTAAACAACTTTGATGGTTGAAATGGGATGTAAGTAAGAGTTATCAACAAAATATAATCAGCCCTAGATGGTTGTAGGAAAAATTTTCTACAGCAGAAAGAATTCACTGTAGAAATTAGAAAATGAGAATGCCAATTTGTAGCCCTTGATTTGTAGATCACTTTGCAATATTCAAGCACAAAATTCCATAGTAAATTAGTTTGTAAACAAGAGTAATAGAGAGGGTTTGTTGTAGCCCTAATGGATGTAAATCAAAAGTAATTAAAACAGTAATAAAATATTCAAGAACTCAAGACTTATTAGCATGAACAATTCATCAAAACCCCAAATGATTTCAAGGAAGCATTAATCATGTTTTCCAATGCACTAGTGCCTTATCTATTGGGAAAATGGAGTCACAACATTAATAATTAAGTTATTATGGAAAAGGTAAAGAGACTTGAACCTTGAAACAAAACCCTTATGATCCCAAGATGTCACCTTTACCAAGTCACCTAGCTCAACAAATTAATGAGAAAATAGTTTTTAAACCCTAGGGGGATAGACCATCCTAACCCCTAGTTTCAAAACCCTAGACAAGAATGTTTTCAATGGGATATATCCTCCTAACCCTTGAAACCACCCTTGAATGAATTCTCTTCAACTATAAAATTAGCTTGGAGGAGGGGATAAACACTCCTAACCCTCCTAGGTTTCTCTAAGCAAGATAATCAAAGAAAATTGTAAAAATTTACCCTCAAACCAAAGAAAACCTACAAATACTATTCACCAAGAGAAATCCTATATCACAAATCAATCTTCCAAAGAGAGTGAGTCACCTCCTAGCAAGAGTGGATGAGTAATAATCACCAATAGAAAAATTTCACCAATCCATTGTACAGGAAAAAGAGGGGCGAAATCTTTTTGAGAGAGAGATAAGTCTCAAGTTATGAATAATGAAAAATGAAAGAAGAATTACCTATTATTTATAGAGGAAACCCAAGTCTTGGTTTGGTCCAATTTACAACCAAATCCTTAATTTTAGGTCAAACATTATGTTTTTATATTGACTTTAACCAAATTCATTTTATTTTTGTCCACAAATGACCAAAAATGACCAAAAAAGGTGAAACAAGCCTCCAATGTTTCTTCAAGGGTGGTCGTTGGGTGAGATAAAATATAAAGGATAGGACATAATATCCCCATGGTGCCATATCATCCCACTAGTTCACAACATGGTGGGGTAAATATACCACAACTTCACCAAGTGCAAAACCCATGTCAAACCAAGCTCTTTAAGCTTGACACCATGCTCCAAAAGTGAAACGCTCTAGCATGGGAGGGTGATGTCATGAAATTTTCATCATCCTAGGCCTCTTTCATGGGTCAATGACATCATCAAGTGTGCAACATTCATCATATTTATCCTCCCTTTTACAGGGATCAACATCCAACCTGTGGGATTTTACACCAATATGAAGGTCCAAGTGACATAGTGCCTTCATGAAAGATGTCAACGAGTAAGATCTGGCATAGACAAACAAGGGACACCCTCCAAAGGTCCACAATTCATATGAATCATTCCAAGTAAATCAATCTTAATACAATATCCACCCAAAAAAACACATCAGATCCCCCCTTTCAAATTAACCATACGCTCAAAGAATTTAAGCAAATTACCCAATTTAGATATGGGAGGGTTATCAAAAATTCCTATTGGGTAAGCCAATTTCCCAAGTAGAGGAGTTCTTCTTGGGTGAACCCTATCTAGGCCATGTAATGAATATGAGGTGGATGTGGGAGAAATTTTTATGCATGGGTTCATTAACATGCAAGGGTCTCATATGGTCTGATTTCCATGGGCACCTTTGTGGAGGGTGCACTACATCCTTTGAGTTACATTTCATTTGGGGAACAACCTTTTTCCAAGCCCTATAATTGTATTTTTCTTTATTTTCTTTAGATAATGTGCAAGTTCCCTTTACAAGGTTTCTTTATTTTTATGCATTAAATGTGTTTCCTTTTAAGTGGGATATTTATAAGTCCTTTTCAAATAGGTGAGGCGTTCATTCGTACTTAGGACTTAGAGTGGGTACTTGAAAAGGTAGAGATCAAGTTTAGGACTATGGATTTTGTCTCCTTTTGTATCCTTGTCACTGCATTTTGATCATGGATACTCTTTATTTTTATTTATTTATTGACGCTAGCTACAACAACCTCTGGGCCTTTAGCCCCTCTTCCGATAGGGGAATGAGGTGCAAGCCAATTTTTAGGGTACATGTAATCTGAAAAAACAAAACATGAGGATACAAAGGGGGATGAAGATGGAAAGTGAATAAATATGGTTGGGAATGGCACAATGACTCATCAAGAAGAACCCCCATTAGCACCCCTTTCCCTAGGAGTGGCAAACTTACTAGAAACCCCAAGATAACCACCAAGGTGAAAAATGGTAAAAATCATAACTTCCTAGAAAACATTTCATAATAAAAAAGAACCCTCTGAAACTGATCTAAATTCCCCAAATATTAAAATGATACTCATCATGATACTTGACTAGTTACTTCATAAAGCAAGGCATGTCACCCTCTGTGGACTAAGCTAGTGTGGTGGACGCTACTCTGCTACTAAAGATGTTGGTGAAGCATGGTGAAGAAGAGGGGATCTATGGGCTATGTTTTCCTTCGATCACTCGACACTCCATGTCAACTACATGTGGGCCTCAAGACACCATCTCCTTAGTTACCCCTAGGCTGGGGGGGTAAAAAATATTACAAATACTAATTTATTATAGATTCTTTTTATGTTGTATGTGTGTGTGTGCTTGATGAAATTTGTATGTGATAAGAGACAATGATGATGACAATAAAAATAGGTCGACTCGTACAACTTCATACATGAGTGGGAGGCCTGAGAGAGGGTGAGGGATATGTACCCTCACCATATTACACCACAAACTCATGTCCTTTTAATAAATGTTGGCCTCCTTGAATTTTATGAGGAGGATACATCCTTAAATGGGAAAATATACTTATTGTTGATCTTTCATTGGGATATTTCTAGGTAGGCATTTAGGGTTGGTCCTAATATATGGTACCAACCCATAGAGGAGAATATTTATTTCATTATTGATCTTCTTAGGGGAGTGGATTATTTTCCTTATTTCTTGTTTTTCCACCTGGCATTGTGTCACTAGTACATATTGGAAAAATTTCGATGTTCTATTTGAGACTTTATGGACAAAATTGGCCATACTGTCGAAAAATAGAGGAAATTTTAATTTTTTTTCTCCATATTGCCCGATAACGTCTCAAGTGAGACGTAATACAAACACATGTTGTTATTGTGACGAAGACGTCACTAGTGCCACACCATTGGATTTTTGTCTCTCTTGCGACGTTTGTAAAATAGTCGTCACAGTTGCGACATTATGGAAACTAGGTTTTCCCCATCCCAATGGTCACCTAATATTTGACCAAGTCAAATTTGACTTGGTCAACTATCATCAGAATTGTGACGTTATAAAATATATAAATATGTTGCATTTTACAGATGTTGCGACAAGTTTGCTATAATAACGACACTTTAAAAAGGGTTTAAGCAGGTCTTCTTGGCGAACAAAAAACAAGTATTTTTTTTAGTATATGTCTGTGGGGAAAAATGTCAGAAAACATTAGAGTTGGGAAAATAATTAAAGAGGGTGAAAAGGGTGATGGTAAATGTTATTTCCCTTGCAAAAATTAATGTACTAGACGTCAAAGAGTTTTAATAGGAAAAGTTAAAAAACATTGTAGAAAATATGGGCACATGGACGAGGGATCAAATGAATATCATCCCATGGTAATTAGCTATATATACATTCATTCTCAGTTTTAATATTTATTGTATTCTCAAACTTTTATATTGTTTTATACATGCACTAATTTTTCATCATTGTTTGTAATTATAAAGTTAGATTTGCCCCATAACTTTATGCACAAAGCAACAAGTAGTAGCAAAAACGATGTTGTAGTACAAGATGAATAACTTAAAGCAGATAATGAAGATCAAGTTAATGATCCCATGGAAGTAGATGGCAATAATAACATAGTTCAAGATTATGGGACAAATCAAATGATCCAAGACTTATTCGGTCATCCAGATGAGGATCATGGAGACAATAGTGATGGTATTTATGATGAACCTCTGATTGAAAAGGCAAATAAACGACTTTATAAAGGGTCAAGAGAAAATCTTCTCTCCACTACATTGTTGCTGGTGAACTTGAAAGTTACGAATCATTTATCAAACACTAGTATGACACATATCTTGAGGTATGTAATATGTTTCTTCACATATACATAAAGGTTGACTTTTCCCCATTTTTTTAGTGTTATTTAATGTGTAAAATAAAAATGCAATATTTACAATTACTATTCTTTACATTAACTATTTATTTTTTATGTTTTAGATTGTTAGGTGAATTTTTGTTACCCTCATCAAATATTTTACCTCACACATATTGAGATTTAAATGCCATTATGAAAGACATTGGAATGAAGTGTAAAAGTATAGATACATGTCCTGATGATCATATTATATATTATGGACAACATGCATCGAAAACATAATGTTCGATATGTGGTATTAGTAGATATCGAACCGATCAAGTAACAAAATGGTCCCTCGAAAGGTTCTCCAACATATTCCCATAATTCCACATTTGCAGCGACTGTTCAGGTGCCAAAGCATAGCATAGTTTATGGATTACCATGCATGAAAGAGAATTGAATATGGCATTCTTCGAATGCCTACAGATGGTTATGAATTTAAGGAAATTGCTACAAAATGGTCAGAATTTACAAATGAACCTCATAATGTTAGGATTTCATTGGAAATTGATGGTGTTAATCCATTTGGAAAGCTTCAATCTGTTTACTCAGTGTGGCCTATTTTTTTTATCAACAATAAAATTCTTCCTTGGATGTCAATAAATAGGTAGCACATAATGTTGACAATGATTATTCCAGGTATTTGATTACATTAATTTTTTTAAATTCAAATTTTTCATTTTTCTCTTTTTTTGCATAACATCTTTTATTTATTTATTTACGTATATATACATACCATGGTAGTAAATTAATGTAATTTCAAACAATTAGGTAAGTACCAAGTTAAATATATGAATGTGTATATCGAGCTTCTTATCAACGAGCTACTAAAGTTATGGGAGGGAATCACTATGTATGACATCTATAAACCAATTGGGAAGAAGAGATTTCAATGTCGTGGAATACTTTTATGAACAATTCATGATGCCCCAGGACTAACACATTTTTGTGGTATGTAACGTTCCATATTGCATGCTTGAATAGTATATAATTAATTGAATATATCATGCATGTTGTTTAAATAATCATTTCGTATATATATTTATAATTCACATTAATCCATCTGTTGCAAGTCTTCAAACAAAGGGTAATTTTTCATGTCCAGTTTGTGGTCCTAAGATGAAATCTCGTCAGTCAAAAAGTTTAGGAAAGGAGGTGTTTGATGAGTATATACACTTCCTCTCTAAGAACCATAAGTATCGTACTACTAAAAAAAATATTTTCAATGGGAAACAAGAGACTAGACTAAAACCACAAAGAATGACACCTCACCTATGGAAGTTGGAATATGACAGAATTAATCCTTCAGGTATGCATTTTGTTTATGTATCGTAAATGGAATCATATTTTGAAATTTTATTTTAATTATTCATTTTATTTTACCGCATTTGATAAATAACGTCTGATTCTTTTTTATGCTTCATCAATGTTGTCATCGTGAAGGTAGTAATAATCATCTTCCACGAGGAATGAAATGTTATCCCACTCAATTCATGAGGTTTCCTTACTATAAGGACCTAAAAATAGTTCATTTATTCGATACAATGCATATCGAGAAGAATGTGATAGAAACATTATGGAGAATCATAGATGGCAGGAGGGATAAAGAAAAAAATTTCAAAATTTGTAATGACATTCGGGAAGCCAATCATGCAATCCAAAGTGTGATCTGATAAAATAACGATGGAGACCAAAATAACCTTCCATGGTTATTAAAAAAGCAACAAAGCAATGGTGTAAAAGAGGTCATTCAAAAAATTGAATTTCCCGTAGGTTTTTGTTCAAACATAAAGAATATCTTAACGAAGAAAGGTGAATTTGGTGGGGTAAAAACACATGATTGACATACCTTCATTAAGGTAATTAATCATTTTAGTATTCATATTTATATATTTGTCGTATACATTTTTTGATATTTTTATTTTTTTGTCTAGTTTTGAACAAGCAACGATTCGTTTTTGTTGTTACGGTATGTTCTACCTCTATCTCTCCCAAATGAATTTGACAACAACGTCAAACAAGTTATATATGATCTTGGAAAATACATGAGGTAAGTAGCTGCAATATATATGCAAAAAAGAAAATCAGTTTTTTGTTGTACTTGATGACATGTGTTTTACTTGTAATGTGATATGTATTTATATGTTTTGTTGAAACATGTTATTTTCTTGCATCATGATCTATAGATGGTTGTCATTGAAATAAATCCATGAAGATGATATAAAGTATTGGGAGAGATAAATTCCTCGGCTAATGTGTGAAATGCAGAAGTATCTACCTTCAACATTTTTCAATGCACAAGAACACTACCTCATACACCAAGTTGAAATTGAAATGTGTGGACCTGTACACACAAGGTCAATGTGGATGGTGGAGAGGCACTTGAAATCATTGAAGATTTTGGTTAGACAAAGAGCACGTTTTGAGGATTTTGTGGTGGAGGGATATATGGTATATGAATCCATGGTGTATATTAGTCAGTAGCTTCCTAAATTAGCAGTGCAAGCTATGCATGCAATGGATTGCATTTGGGATGTGAAGTCCATCAAAAAATTTGAAAGGGAGCAATTGTTGGGGAAAGGTACAATGAAGAAAGTGAGAGGTAATTAAATTGTGGATATTTTTAATAAATATATATTTTTTATTTTTTTGTGTATATGATCATACTCATTTAATATTTATTATTTCATCATTTATTAATATTTACCATGGTTATAAATAATATTTAATGTTGGTGAATTGTGATTTTTTGATCGGTTAGTTGCTCAAGATTGGGATGCACTACATTTATACATTGCAAACAATCTTAACTGGATGAAGGTATCAATTGATAGATGTAAAGAACGTCATGGCGGTAGGTTATCATGGAAATAAATGTTTGAATTGGTTAGAGAAGCTCATCGTAATGGAGATTTTGATGTTATGCAGAGGGAAATAGATTTAGCATATTGTTTGAAAGATGGAAAGGAAAGAAAATTCACCCATTTTATTTAGTTATTTTATATTACATTAATGTGACCGTAGGCGTTTTTTTTTCATATTATACTCTCCAAGTTATATAAAAAAAATTATTGTTAATTTACAATGCATCTTTTAAATGTATGGCATATTGCAGTTGAAACACCACAAGGCTATGTGGTGCAATGGTTGTAAATTTCACATCAAACAATTGATGAAACCAAAAAAACTTCTAATATTGGGATAACTGCAGTATCCAGGTCACTAATGTTTCCTCTAGGAGTGACAGACATCCTTGAGAATTTGAAAATAGATACTATGGGTTTTTGAATGATATAATTGAGTGTGACTTTAATTCCTTCAAATTAGTTTTGTTCGATGTCAAATGGTATAGGTTACAAATGCATGAACATAATGAGGAAAGAACTTTTATTCAACATGCCAACAGATTTCTGATGATTAAAACAATATTTTTTGAAAAAGCAAATGACCGCTATGTTTTTCCAAGTCAATGTGAACAAGTCTTTTACTCAAAGGTTCCAGGTAAGAGGGATTGGTTATTTGTTGTTAGATATGATCCAAGAGGAAGGCCAATAAAGTATAATATAGATGAAGAAGATGATGTAGAGCTAGAGAAGGAAGAATATGTGTCCATAGATGAAGAAGACGGAGAAGATGAACCAGACGTAGGAGACAATGCACCAGTTCTTGATGATGATATTGATGAATATATGCTCGAAAATAACATTGATGATGATGATGATATCATCAATCCTTTCAACATTTTTTCTGAACCAGATGTTGATACAAATATGGAGTTGGATGATCAAGAAGAAGATACAGAAGAAGGATGATACAAATGTTGCGTTGGTCGATGAGGTACGTAACTAAATATTTTAATTTGTACGAATTATTCTCTTTAAATAATTTTTAATTATGTGGGTTAATTACATGTTTTTAAGTTTTATTTCATTTTTTTTTTGGTAGTTTATATGCATCATTACTATGTTTCTTTCGTTTGTTTTATATTTTATATATTAGGTATTGGGGAATTGAGAGCGATGTG
>ML802691.1:376402-391687 GCA_009831015.1 Picea engelmannii | reverse complement strand
GATGGATTCGTGATACATGAGAAGGAGTATCATGTGTGCAGGTTGAAGAAAGCCTTGTATGGACTAAAGCAGGAAGCTCATGCATGGTATGAGAAGATTTATGGATACTTGATGAGTTTGGGCTTCAACAAGAGTGTTGTTAATCCCAACTTATACTACAACATTGTTGGTGATGAGTGCCTGATTTTGGTCCTATATGTTGACTTATTCCTCACTAGTTCAGAAAGCCTTATTGTTGAATGCAAACATGCATTGGCTTCTGAATTCGAGATGAAGGACCTTGATATGATGCACTACTTCTTGGGACTAGAAATGTGGCAGAGGACTCATGAGATTCTTCCGAGTCAGGGGAAATACACAGTGGAGATATTGAAGAAATTTGGGATGAAAGACTGCAAGCCCATGGCTACATCGATGGTGATGAATCTAAAGAAACTGAGCGAGACTTAGTTCGATTCAGGCGAGATTGATTCACATATTTACAAACAGTTGATTGAATCATTGATGTATCTGGTTAACACCAGACCTGATATATGCTATGCAGTGAGTGTAATCAGTCAGTTTATGAGTAAGTCGAGATAGACACACTGGATAGCAGCGAAGCATCTGTTGAGATATTTACGAGGCACTGTTGTTTATGGATTGAGATATGCCTCCGGTGTAGACATGATATTGCAGGGATATGTCGATGCAGATTGGGCAGGGAGTGAAATGAACCGAAAGAGCACCTCCGGTTGTTGTTTCACTTTGGGATTTGCCATGGTTTCCTGGTGCAACAAGAAACAAACTTTTGTGGCTTTGAGTACCGTAGAAGCAGAGTATATTGCATTATGTGTGGAAGTCTGCGAAGCAGTGTGGCTTCACAAGCTCCTTGTAGACTTATTTGGACATGAGATGGATTCTACCGTTATCCATTGCGATAACCAGAGTTGTGTGAAGCTCTTAGAGAATCATGTGTTTCACGATAAATCGAAACACATCGAGATCAAATACCATTACATCAGAGATATGGTGCAGAGGAAAGAAGTACATGTGAAATACCTTTATACACACGAGCAAGTTGCAGATGTCTTCACCAAACTGCTTGCCAGGATGAAGTTCAAGCAGTTCTGTGGGAGACTTGGCCTGGTGGAGAATGCCTCCCTAGTTGAGAGGGAGTGTTGATGATTGTAGCTTCATGAGACATCCTCGATATCGTACTCCTCTGGACTGAGTTGAGATGATATGTGAGAATGCCTATGTGATAGGTGAGTCGTACTCCTCTGGACTGAGTTGAGATGATATGTGAGAATTCCTATGTGATAGGTGAGTCGTACTCCTCTAGACTGAGTTGAGATAACTTGTGTTGGTCTCTTGTCTTTCTCCTTTGGACTGAGTTGAGATGACTTGAGATGGTCTCTTGTCGTACTCCTATGTACTTAGTTGAGTTGGCTTGAGATGGCTCTCCAGTACATACTCCTATGGATTTAGTTGAGTTTATATGTTTGAGAGTGACGTCCCTTGTGGTTGAGCACATGTGGACTTGTCCCTAGTGGAAGAGCACTAGAGGATGTGTGTGAGACCCCTTGCTATATTTTCAAAGAGTAAGACTATTGTAAAACCCTAATTTGTATTGTGAAGGGTACAAGTCGGCCCTACTGTGTAAAGACAATTAATATTATGTAAAAAGTTTAATTGTATTATTGAGGTATATAAGTCGGCCTTATTGTGCCAATAGACATGTTTATTCATTGATTTAGGTCATGTATATATTAGAGAGATACATCCTCATTGTGGGTCATATCTCATTCACTCAACGCATTCACTTGGAGAGATGAAATTTTGTGTGCACTTCTTAGGCGCTATCTTTCTTGTCCATAGAGCACCCTCTTGTGTGCGCCAGGGTTTTGTCTTGAGGGCCACCTTTGTTGGCATCAATATTTTCGGTGGAGAGGGTTTATTCTCTTGGAAATATAGCAAAGGGTTGTTGGGTTTTTCTCTTGTTTGAGAAGGGTTTTCCCAAGATAACTTCTTGTGTCTTGTGCATGGTTATTCTTCTTGTGATCTTGGTTTACTGCAACAATTGTATTTTGTGTAGCTGCATTGTTTATGGTTCAAGTTCATGCTAAATTGAAAATAAACTACATGTTCTTGTGTAACCATTAAAAATTCAACATTTATGACATTGAGGGTACCCCTCAAGAAAAGAGGTTTGAGTTGTCATCTTTAGAAGACTATTTTTCATACGTAAATGGTTCATATGTTTCGAATCCTAGTGATGACATAATTACGGATTTATTCGAGGACACTCAACCACTTTCATACTCAATTTTGGAGGAATACCAGGACGTGGCCACCTCTAAGCAATCAGAGGTTCATTCTTCAAAGCGGAAGTATTTTCATCTTGGATATTTTCATGAAGATTCACGGGGGAAGAGGCGGTGTTTTTCTACACCTAAGCATGTTCCTTATGTCTTACCCTCTTCTCCAAGAGACCATGCAGTATTCTTTTGATCTCTCATTTCCTCTCAATCCTCGACAAGCAATGAGTCTTTGTGCGTAGATGAAGATGAGCCTTCGTCTACATATAGTAGCCCCCTACAGATATGGATTGATCAAGCTTGTGGTTGTCACTTCAGGTAGGATTCCTTGCAGGATCACAGTGGCAGATATTCTTTCTAGTGGGATTTCCTCCCTCCCACCCATCTCCATGAGTTGTATTTCATGATCGATTATATGTGTTTATACTCATGATTATTATGTGCTTGACTTATCTTTGTTGTATTATATGATTAAGCACATGGGGAGATACTTTGATGAGATGATCAGCTGGTTGCATTGGTTGTATGACTTCATGTGACATCATCCATCACATGATCTTCAGAGCCCCAAGGCCCTAGGTAAGTAGGTAAGTCATTTTATTTCTTTCATTTCCATCTTGATTTCTTATATTAGTTTATATGCATTTCATTTTCATTTTTCTCTACTTTCATATTGATTTCATGTTTAGTTTAGAAATTTTTGAAAAAATGTCAAAAATTTTATTTTCTAGATTAGCTTTTAGTTTGGATTTTTATGGATAAAGGGTTATAGCACCACCCTAGATGATTTGATTCCTTTTTCTAAGTTTTGGCAGGAACATTTCTACCAAGAGATGTTTCGGTTCTCATGCACTCTACGATGAGCACATGTCCCCAAGTTTGAGCCAGATGTTATCCCCATTTTGTGGGATAACTAAGGAGATTATGTCTCGAGGCCCTTGGGTTGCCGATATGGAGTTTTGAGAGACTATATGACTAGAAATATCATTTTGCACAGATGGAGACCCTTCTCACCACCACACAGGTCATGATTTTCAGGATGCCATCCACCACACCCGTTGGCTTTCGAAAGGCAATGGGCCTTGCTCCATGAGGTACAAGTCGGGTATTATGGTGAGCGTCATTTCAATATTTGAGGCATTTGAGTATGTTGTATCTTAGATTGTTTTATATTTCATGACGTATGCTTGGACATTATGCCTTTTTCCCTGCTTCACCCTGGTGGTTGACATTGCGCATTAGTAAGTGGTCTTCCTTGGGGATGGTTTTTCTACTAGGAACTCCCTTGAAGATCCATCGTACCATTCTTGACCATAATTACCACTTTCCATCACTATTTCCCCCCATTTCCTTATCTCTTGGGATTTTAGGGTGTATTGACCCAAAAAGGGGTTGTCCCTCATTCTATGGGAAGAAGGGGATGAAGGCCCAAAGGAATTGTCGTTGGGTAAAAGATAAAAGCCTATGTATAAAACTTATAGATGTTTCACCCAATAAAGAAATGAAACATTTATCTTTGAGAAAAGGGGGACCCACAAGAAATATGATTATGAATGCTTAAAAGGTTAGTTGGAGGATAGGAGGTCTCATCACGAGTCGGCCTATCGTGTTCATGGATATCTAGTGGTATGAAATTACCATCATCTGGTCACCAAGCCAGGGTAATGGATCTTAGTTGCATGGTTCATAGAAAGGGGGTTGTTGACGATGATTTTATCAACAGTACTTAGCCGGCAAAGTGTTGCCAGACTCCCCCCCTCGTTCTGTTATTTATTGCGCAAAGTTGTACGCGCTCTCGCTGAGTTACCACTACACATTCAAGGAAAATCACATGATCATTCAAATGAAATCAGGTTCATTAAAAATTGTCTAGCGCAAGGTTCTTGTCAAAACTATTAGAACTCTCGATCTATGATTCAAAATACCTACTATCCCATTCCTCACTCATAACCTTCATATTTTTGCACTCATCGGATAACCTCATGCCTCTCTTTTTCTAAGATTAACATTATTATCATGTCTTTTGGTTAATTTTGATACTTTTTCATGCCATGTCAAAAAGCAAAAGATATATTATGATACCATATTGTCATGAATTTCCCACATAATAACCTTGTGCACCACTTTAACTATATCATGTAATCCACTTGTCATAATTTTATATCATACCTCCCAAGTTATGACCTTGGATTTATTTCATGTTATGTGACAATTTTTTTATCATTTTTATACCCACCTTGCTACTCTATTCGTTTATGTCTCTCCACTCAATATTTTAACTATGACTTTAAATTATTCCATGCTAATTAAAGGGTTATGGCCTTGGAATTATCTTCATACCATCTCATAAGAACATTCATTGAATGAATTGGGAGTTTGTTGTTTGATTGCACAAACAATGAACCAACGAGTGAACATCAATGGCAAATGGTGATGATGATGGGGATCACTTTAATTGCAGTGGGTTATCTTCAGAGTATGAAAACCACTAAGGATGGCCCCATATATGATCATTTAATTCACATTTATAAAACAACTTCTGCAATTCAATGCAATAGGAATACAGTCTTAGTAGCAACATCAACCGTCGTCATGCCGTATTACAGGCTTCAACACGAGGCTAAGTCAGAATTTTTGGAGGTTGATCCCACTGGTCGCTATGTACGGTACAATAAAGTGCTTGGCAAGGGAGCATCGAAAATTGTATACATAGCCTTTGATGAAACAAAGGTAATTGAAGTGTCCCAGAACTAGGTAAAAGTGAATAATGTTCTACAGTCGCCCGGGGATCTGGAGAAACTTTATTCAGAGTTCCATCTTCTAAAGACTCTAAAGCACAAGAACATTATCAAGTTCTCTTCATCATGAATCGATACCAATACAAGGAACATCAACTTTATTACAGAGATGTTCACATCCGGTACTCTTAAGCAATATAGACAAAAGGCTTCCCTCGGTTAAATTCCAAACTTCAGCATTAGAACGCAGATGTGAGGATATTGTGAGCTCGGGAAATGAAGTGGTTGTTTTGGAATATTTTAGCATCGCCCATAAATATATTTTCATATGAAATGATTGGCGTATACGTGATATTTACACTCCAGATTGTGTGCCCGGTATCAATAGTTAATCGGTGGGCAAGAAAGGTGTGTTGGCAGCTAAAGAAGGAAACATTTGCAGGACGCATTTTCGACGCATGTTGTTGTTGGATGTAGATAGGTCTCACTGATTGATACAAAATACATCACTCTGGGCATGTGAATCTCCAGCAGGATGTAGAATCACCTACAGTATTCATTTGTGATATGATAGCGTTAGATTGCCATGAAAAAAATCGGATTAGACACCATTGCAAATTGTAAAGATGACACATCCAAACATGATAAGCAAAATAGCGTTGGAATGGACTCTGATGGAATTAAACTAGAATTGATTTTGGATTCTAGGTTTGAGAGTGCAACATTAGATGCTTTCAAGACGGCGAATTATCTCCTTCAAAAAAAACCAGAGAAGAAGTACCCATTGAAATAACATTGGATTTCTTCATTTTGAACGTTTTGAATTTGAGTTGGCTCTAAAAACTCTCATGGATGCATTAGGATATAGTGTTTGGGTTGACTTCGTCAATGGAAGAATACATTGCCCTGATGTTGATTCTGCAGCTTTAGCTGCACAGTTCAAAGATATGGATTTCTTCCATCATCTGGAAGAAGATGGATTTTAACTTGAGTTACCTTGGGAGAAAGTTATTACACATTTCAATCAGGCTAGACTGTTTGAAGAATTCAATGATATAGAAAAAGCAAGTATTTTATATAGGCCGATCTTATTTAAGTTTCATAATTATGTTGATGGGTACCTACAACTTGCATCCATGGCCTGGGATCGAAATGATGTTCAATTAAGCTCAGAACTGATTGGGGATGCACTTAAGGTGGCCGAAAAATCATACAATGCTTATCTATGCTTGGCGACATGGAGCTAAAGGAAGGTGATTGGCTCAAAACAAAGGAACCATTTAGAATCGCACAAAGATGTAACAGGGGGTAAGGATTCTTATACCAGTCTTTCACTTGGGAATTGGAACTATTCTGCAACAGTTTGCAATAAGAAGAAGGATTCAAAAGTCGAGAAATTCTCGACTTCAACACTTCAAAAGAAAAAATGGATTGCCAATGAGGTTCGTCAGGCAGTATCAGAATTAAAAAATGCACTTCATGGATTCATCCAACTGTCTGCAGTGACCAACCATCATTCACATGGATTTGCTAAGAAGAAAATAGAAATGTATGTTGAATACTGTAAGCATTTACTTGATGTCGCCAAATTCATAGAGAGGCAACGAAACGTGAGGAGCAACATAACCCTCAAAAACTTGAAGTTGCACGTGAACTTATCTTGGAAAATGAAGCCTGTCGTAAAGCTGAAAAAGAACGTAAACTACAGATGGGTGAAACACTAAGTTTGACAAACAAATCTAATGAAGAACCGTTCAATAACGGTTTCATTTTTTGCAAATAAAATTATATTATTTTTTCTAATTTTGAAAGGAGGTGGTTCAAGACAGTTTGCATAGGCCAGTTTGTTCCAAAACTACCCTAACTACTCATCCAACCATTTAAAGGAAGCAGTGAACAACCATTTGAGGGAGAATTTTTCTGAAAAAGACAATTTTATGAGAAAATTTAGAGAAATAAAATTAATTATGACAGATAACTTTGGCAGAAAATACAGAGAGAGGTATGCTTGGAGTGTTGGGAGAACTGCTTCATTTCATTCTTCTCTTACATATTCAGCAGGGATTGATGGAATCGTTGGCAGCAAGGGGTCTTATGAAGCAGCGATAAGGATAAAGCGAGGATGATCTTGTTGGTCTTCATAAGGTTTTCTCCTTGTGATTCGCCTTCATTGCTCCATTCCACTTTTGGCTCAACTTTCTTTTTCTCTTTTCGCGCTTGGTCTTTATATTGTAACATTGTTCTAGAGGGACTAAAAATCATATACCTGACCCTAGTCTACGCAAAGGCTTGTAAAAGCTTGCTATTTTATTTTTCCTAATTGTTTTAGTTTTTTAATTATAGTTTCACATTTTTTTTTAAAGAAAATTAAATATTAACTCATCATGTTGTTTTACAAATAGTTTGATGGTTAATGAATTTATTGTTTAATAAGTTTTTCTTTTTAATCTTTTTAGCACTAACTTCTCATTTCTTTTAGTTTTGTTACTTTTTGATAAAAAAACTGGAAAAAAAAAAACAAAAGGACTTTATATATTTTTTCTAAAAAAAACTGGAAAAACAAAAACAAAAGGACTTTATATATTTTTTCTTATTGTTTGCATTTTATTTAGTTCATTAAATACTTTTACTATTTAAATTTGTTGTTGCTAATGTAAAAACTCAAAAATAAAGCATAAAAATCATAAATTACACAAAAATCAAATATTGCTAAAAAAAAAATTACAAGGAAAAGGAATTCACCCTTGGACTATAGGTTAGAGGGAAATTGGCCTGGAGTTCAATGCACATTCTTGTCCAGAGATTTAATCCTAGGGTGATATTCCCGTCTCTTCTTGCCTAGCCCAACGAGAGGTTGAAATGTTGATGTTGGGGACTTTTTAGTCCCTTGACGTCAATAGGTGTCTCATCACAAGTCAGCCTTCTCATTTCTGCTAGGTATTTGTGGGTGACACTGTCACTATCTAGACACCACACTAGGGCAGTGGCCTTCAACTTGTCCTTAAATTATGAAAGAAACAAAGAATGGAAAAATGATGGGCTTGGAAAAAGTGCATTGCAAATGAAGGTACCACCCACCCTCTACAAAGGAACCCATGAATGAGACAATACAACCCCTTGCATGTCATGAACCCCATCCCCATTGAGTCTTGACCCTTAACCACTTCACCCACTTTACATGGCTTAGAGAGGGATCTCTTGGAAACTCTCCTTGACTTAGGGAAAGATATACCCAATAGGACACCTCGTCAAGCCTCCCATATCCAAGATTAACAAGTCACACTATGTCTTTGAGCACTTAATTGTTTGACAGGGTAATCTTTGATGCACATGCTTAGGTGGCTCATTTATTGACTTGATTTACTTATCATGATATTTTGACTTGATATCCTTGGAGGGCATTCTTAGCTATCTTTGCAGGACCTAGTTGGTGGATAGTTTTGGAAGAACAAGCCTAACTTGAGATTTCTTGGGGATGTAAGCCCACAGGTTGGATGCCATAGTTCCATGTGTCAGATCACTGAGAAATTTTTTTGGAGACCTAGAATATGATGTGGAATACCTAGCCCAACCCTCACTTGCCAAATGATTTTCTTAGGAGAGGAAAAACATCACCTTTTTAGGCTTGATGTTGTCCTTGGGGGCTAGGGTTTGGTGGTGAGACATGGACAAGTGGATGTCTTGGTAAAAGAAGGCTTTGATTGTAACGAAGAGGACGTGGATTGAACACAATTGGCCTTTGGAGGCCTAGTCATGCTACTACAACTCCAACGACTCGGTCAAAGAGCTAAAACGTCCCCTAAAAGGAAGACATCACATCCATTTTAGGGTTTTATTTGTGCAAAAGTGAAATTAGATTGAATTTTTAAACATTATCTTTTTAAAGGGGAAATATTAGGGTTGTTGACCCCTAGTCTTGTGGTTTACCCTAATATTATGTGGACAAACTATCTTAGTGACATTTTGTATAAATAAGAGATCATAAGATCTCATTTTAATCATCATAACTCTCCCATTTAGAGGGGTCTTTGCCTGAAAGTTTCGCTAGCCTTGGAGGATTCTCTCTCTTTTCCATCTTGTTATGGTTTATTCTTGCTATTGATGGTGAAAAGTGATGCACTATGCTTGGAGACTCTTTCTTATGCATGTGGATGGACTTAACTTGGAAGATTAGGGTTTGATCTAGCTTTTTTTGTGGAATTGGTAAGGGAAAATATGCATTTATTGTCTTTTGTCTTTCTTTTTTCCATAATTATTGTTGTTTAGAAACCTTGGAGTAGTATAAGGGCATATGCCCTCCCCAAGGTTTTTTTTACTTGTTTAAGAAAGGTCAATTTTCACAAGGCATCTTGGAGAACTACAAGAGTGTACACCCTCCAAGGTCACCTTGGTTTGTTTTGAAAAACCTAGGAAGTAAAAGGGATTACACCCCTAGGGATTTGTGGATCAAACATTTTAATCCAAGTTTCACTCCTCGAGGTCAAACATTTTTCAAGCTTGTGCCAAGAGAAATACAAGGGTGTACACCCTCATGGCATCTCCTAGATTGAATTAACTACACTTTGGAATAACAAGGGCGTACACCCCCAAGTGCTTATCCAAGCCATCTCTTTCATTGACACCATAAACCCAATGGTAAGGCACTAATCAATTTTCAAGTTTGCATTGGAGATATAAAATCTTTGCATTGGTAAACGTGACAATTTAACTTTTTTATGCTCTCTCACTTGGATTGTATAATTGATGCTACGAGCATCCTTGCCTCCTTGAGGCATCCTCTTTCTCCAAAACATTGTTGCTATTGTAGTAACTCTAACCTAAATCCATTAGGGTTTCACTAACCCTAGCCTACTAACCCTAAATAGCTCCTAGACTAACCCTAGACTAGGCCTAAAAATCTGCCCCAACCTTCTACTAACCTAGGCGCACTTATTGAGCTAATTAGGAGTTCTTTTAATTGGATATGCTTTCTGCAATAAGTATTGTTTTTATACATCCATAAGGCTGGTAATTTCACTGAAGAAACCCTAACCTAAAGTCACTCATAACTTGTGTTTTCATCGTCAAAAGTTGCTAAGAATTTACCAATTTATTCTACTTGCTTTAATACAATTTTTGAGTGGTTTTCTTGCAAGTTTTAGTGGTTAAATTCATTGTTGTCACAACAATTTTTATATAGACATAAGTCTTAAAAAAAATTATGCATACATATTTTATGACACCCATAATTCATTGCTAAAGTCTCATGCTATAGATATGAAATTCTCTAGTGATTATCTAATTTGTTTCAAGCATATTTCATTTGACTTTGAGAAATATTTCTAGCAGATTTAGTACTTGTTTTACTGTTGATATATACTTTCATTCATTGCTTCAAATTAGGGACATAAATCCTAGCTTGTTGATCCAACTAACATATTACATTGCAAAGTGGTTTTCCTTGTGTCTCGGGCAGGTACCAACTTCTCGACAATTCACCCAAGGCTTTGGCAACCTCAAAATCATTTAAGACTCATCTTAATCTTCCACTTTTCATATAGAACATTGACCTTTAGGATCCTCACTCTTTGCATTTCCATTTTCATACCCCATTCCCCCTAGGGTCACTAGGATCATCTCCTTAGAGTGACCTAGTTATCCTTGAAGCGCGGGACCTATATCGAGGTGACATTGGGTATAGTGTCCCTCAGTTGCTGCCACTTAGTGGTTGGGTCACACTTTTCCGAACCTACAACTTGTGCGATAACAATGACCATGACTAAAGATGTGTTGTATTCTTGTCATTTAATGTTTACTAGGAAAAGAGTAATATGTGCAAGAATCATTTTTTTACAGGAAGTGAAAATCCTTATGAAAAATTGATGTTTCCTTAAATTGAAACTTTTGTACCCATGTTCATGATTCAATATATGTTCTTTCAGGATATGCACTAAAATTTCATAAATTGAACTCTTAATTAAATTATTTCAACCCACCAAACTCCTCATTTAATTTATTAATGCATTGGAAATCAAACTTTGACGAAAATGTCAAATCATTAGATAACCCAAATTCAAACAACCAAAAACATGAAACCATTTTGAGCAAGTCCAAATGAGCAGAGAAAGAATGTTGAATGATCAAAATGTTTAAAGAATCAAATGGTGCAGCCATCATGCATGGAAAAATATGATGAAGCAACATGATGCAACAACCCCATGATCATAATCGTGGAAACCAAATAACAAAAAGGAAAATCATCCAACCAAACCTTTAGAACAAGAAAGAACAAAATCAAATGTAAAAGAGAGCTATTGAAGCCTCAAATGGCAACACATCAAGCAAAGCAGTTTAAAGGTCAAGATTTTCTTATTTAACTTGGTTTAACGTTTTCACTTAATAGTTTAGAAGTATAGCTCTTAATATATAAAAATGATTAGTTTTCCATTCAACAATACTATTTACTTATCATAATAGGTCAACAGAGTAGGAGGATGGAGTTCATTAATTATAATAAGACAAATCTTATAATCAGTCATGAAATCAAACAAATGCCTAAATATTTATTCAAACCAAATCTTTGCACACATTTGTTCCTCGTCTCTATTTAAAATTATCATGTGTCACTTTTCTGAGCATTTATGTCCCCTTTAATGAGAATCACAAACATTGACCCACTGTAAGCATGTGTACATAGCCTCGATGGGTTTGTTTGTTCTTCTTTAAGTACTTTCAACTTATTTATTTATAAATTTCACCCTTTGGATTAGATTTATAAGGAATTGCGTTGAGGAATTGGGTGACGGAAACGGGGTATTCTGAGAGTTGCTTTGATTGGAAAATATTATGGTGAATAAAAAATGAGCCTATAGTTTTCTCCCAATTCCAATTATCACTAATGTCAGTTTTATGTTATAACGTGGATGGTTCTCTTAAAGACGATGTTAGATAAGAACTTTATTTTTGAATAGACACTTAACTTATATTGAATAAGAAATAACTTCCTCCATAACTAAAAATCTACTTAATTGTATGGTAAACAAAATAAATCCCTTAACGTAAGATATGATTCCTAATATGTTAACCAAATGAAGAGAAAATAACATTGAAATCAAAGAAAAAGAAAATCAAAAGAAATTATACAAATGAGAACAAATCAATAAGCATAAAATAGTTTAGACTAATCTAAATGATTAAGTAACTTGAAATAATCAAACAAACTAAAAAGAAATCAAATTTATGAAAAGGATTTGAAGCATAATGAAATAGGAAAATTTTGGGAAATCAAGAAAATTTTGGATTTTTTTATTTTTTATGTTACAACAGTCTCCATGAAGCGCAAAATTGACATTAGGATGTGATCATGAGGATTTTCTTTGCCTTATTGGTATGAGAAGATAGGGTGTGGTATGAAAAACTCCCAAGAAAAAGTATTAAGATATGGGAAGATCTCCAAATTGCTTTCATAAAAAGATGGGGTGATGGAAAAGATCTAGGCTTTCTTTCTTCTCAGTTTTTCGAAATACAACAATATGAGCAACAGTCTATAAGAGAATTCAATGAAAGATTTAATACCCTAATGAAGGAAATTCCTTCCAATAGCGCACCAATAGAGGAAGCTACCTTAAACCATTATCTGGGAACTTTCGAAGGAAAATTTCAAATTTTTCTAAAGGATAAGTCCCCTGAAACTCTCGCAGAGGCACAATATTTTTCCTGCCAAATAGAGAGCAGTTTGGATTCATATGAGTTCCATGATCCTCCTTTTGTAAAAACTTTTCAATAAAATATTATGACTCTGGAATTATTCCAAGACACCCTCATGGATAAGCTCAATTCCCTAGAAGAAGGGTGTGCCCCTTGCCGGCTAGACATAAGTGATAGTGTATGGGTAGGTATGTCACATTAAGAACCATACCCCATAACTGAGAAGAAGTGGCACACCCAAACTCCAAATATTGAGGAAACTAAAATACATCCCCAAGAGTTCATGAGCGACGATTTGGAGGAGGAATGTTTTTCCCTAAGGAATAAATCATCCCCCCTACCCCCGACATCCTCAAAGAGGATATTGATAAGATTGGAGCTCCCCATCCTAATGGCCCTCTACCGTTGTTTGAACCTGGGAAGGAAGAAAGGGTTGAAAACCCTGCACCTTCACAAGGCCTTGACCTTAAAGAACCTCAATATGAGGAGGATCTCCCTATAATCCTTCATGTTGAGGATATTGATAGAAAAGGTGAAAAAAATGCACCCTTTTTATTTATCTCTTAATAAATGACTTCACCCTCCATAATTGTATGTTAGACTCAAGTGACTCCACAAACATTATGCCTCTAAAGGTGATGTGAAAACTTGGCCTTGAACTCTCATGACCTTACTGAAATGTATGTGGGATGGACTCTAAACCCATCACAATATGTGGCCTTATCAAAGATCTTAGGGTTAGCCTAGATACATTTCCCTACATTTCCCTTGACAAGAATCCCGTAGTCATTGATATACTTGATGCATGGGGAATGTTGTTATCTAGGGAAAGCATGGAGAACATTGGGAGGTATCCTTCATATGGACTTGTCATATGCTACCATCCCTCACCCTAAGTGTGGTTTTGTTACCCTTTATAAGAGCCCATTGTTAGATGCCAATTTGAGCCCCCGAAGGGTCCCATGGACGAAGTGTTTTTCCTAGATGACAAAATGGGAAGTTTTTATGCAATCGGTCCAAGATTTCTAGAATGGTGTTAAGATACTAGTGAAATTTGGACTTTAGATTTTGATGGTGCTCACTCTATTTTTGGGTCAGGCGTTGGGATTGTCCTCATGGCCCCCTCCAAGGAGGCCTTTTATTTCTCATATAGAATTGAGTACGACTGCACAAACAATGTTTTTGAATATGAATCCTTGCTCATAGGACTCAATATATCCCTTGATAGAAGCATAAGGTGTCTAAAGGTTATAGGAGACTCTAAAGCTTGTGTGATTATTTCCTTGCCAATCCTTGTGTGACTATTTTCCATTGCTTGTAAGTGTGATTGTAGAAACTACAATCGCATGTTAGATAAACCAATGAAAGTAGGAAGTGTAGTGTGCATATAAAGTGTACTGTAACTCGCAAGTAATCCAAAACCCTGGGTTGAAAAAATTAATGCACATACTATTTACTTGTCTTCGTAGAAATTAGAAAGATAATTAAAGAGTTCGTCATTCCCAAGTTTGGGATTTGTTAGCTAGAGCTAAACACATAAAAATGTCGCACTTCATTGGAGGTTTATCTTTCCATATCTTCCCCCACCACTAGAGTACTTATGTTTCATTTTCTTCAAATTACATATCCATATAACCTAAGCTAGTCGTGAACTTACCTAAGGAAGCATTTTTTTAGACCATACGAAGGAGTCATCCTCCATTTTCAATGTAATAGAACTCTTTACAAATATCCTAATATAATATTGAATAACGGTTTTTAGAACATACCAAGAAGTCATCCTCCAATTCTCCATGCACTTACTTGAAGAAGGATTTTTATACCAAAACTAGGATTCATCCTCCATTCTTAATATAATAGAACTCTGCACTAGCCTCCTAGTATAAGCCTAGCAGGAGTCAAAATTTAGTCCTTCCAATTCAATAGACTTATCAATTGACCAACCTTACTTCCATAAGTAAGTAATAGTTGGGTATACTACATCGGCTAATACAAACCTTCCTTGACCATTCAATAGGTTAATTACATGTTGAGGTAGATTTAACTAACTAGCACATCCCATCCAAGTTCAATCCTTGATCTCACCTTTTTTTTCCGATGAAAAATCGCTCAAAATTATATTCATTATAATGTTTTTACATCTTCGTCAAATGTAAGAAGCACTGAAAAAAAATGCCCTTCTAAAATAACTCCACTATAAGTGCAAAGGCCTTCGTCCATTCCATGCCATCCCTACCAACCTACAGTAGACCTATAATATGTTGTTGTAATTAAAGCATCTTTGCTCAGCCTAACAATGAAAAGTTTGAATCATTTCGGTGTCAATTCCATGCTCAAGAATATAATAACTACAATCACTCAAAACAGGTTCATGAATTAGAAAAAGTTTATGTGTTTGGTTGGTCCCTCACTTTCTCCATCCCAAGTAAAATAGATAAGTTTACCTTTGGGGGAGTAAAGAGCTCTCTTAGATAGATTATCAGCCTCCTCATTGGATTCCCTATAAATATGATGGAAATTTATGCCTTGAAAGGCTACCATCAGTTCTCTTATCCTAATCT
>ML802691.1:359831-376302 GCA_009831015.1 Picea engelmannii | reverse complement strand
GCACTTCATTGGAGGTTTATCTTTCCATATCTTCCCCCACCACTAGAGTACTTATGTTTCATTTTCTTCAAATTACATATCCATATAACCTAAGCTAGTCGTGAACTTACCTAAGGAAGCATTTTTTTAGACCATACGAAGGAGTCATCCTCCATTTTCAATGTAATAGAACTCTTTACAAATATCCTAATATAATATTGAATAACGGTTTTTAGAACATACCAAGAAGTCATCCTCCAATTCTCCATGCACTTACTTGAAGAAGGATTTTTATACCAAAACTAGGATTCATCCTCCATTCTTAATATAATAGAACTCTGCACTAGCCTCCTAGTATAAGCCTAGCAGGAGTCAAAATTTAGTCCTTCCAATTCAATAGACTTATCAATTGACCAACCTTACTTCCATAAGTAAGTAATAGTTGGGTATACTACATCGGCTAATACAAACCTTCCTTGACCATTCAATAGGTTAATTACATGTTGAGGTAGATTTAACTAACTAGCACATCCCATCCAAGTTCAATCCTTGATCTCACCTTTTTTTTCCGATGAAAAATCGCTCAAAATTATATTCATTATAATGTTTTTACATCTTCGTCAAATGTAAGAAGCACTGAAAAAAAATGCCCTTCTAAAATAACTCCACTATAAGTGCAAAGGCCTTCGTCCATTCCATGCCATCCCTACCAACCTACAGTAGACCTATAATATGTTGTTGTAATTAAAGCATCTTTGCTCAGCCTAACAATGAAAAGTTTGAATCATTTCGGTGTCAATTCCATGCTCAAGAATATAATAACTACAATCACTCAAAACAGGTTCATGAATTAGAAAAAGTTTATGTGTTTGGTTGGTCCCTCACTTTCTCCATCCCAAGTAAAATAGATAAGTTTACCTTTGGGGGAGTAAAGAGCTCTCTTAGATAGATTATCAGCCTCCTCATTGGATTCCCTATAAATATGATGGAAATTTATGCCTTGAAAGGCTACCATCAGTTCTCTTATCCTAATCTGCCACCCTTCGATGTTGATCGCTTGTAGATTCCCTTTTGTATTAAGCCAATCAATGGTCACTTTGGAATCCCCCATGACCTACAAATGTTGTATATTCAGAAGACTCACAATCGAAAGAGATGCCCATGCTCCCATTAATTCTGCTTTAGTGTTGGTCCCTGCACCACAATTAATGAACCATCTGTAGTTCAGAGCCTCAATACATTTCAGAGTACCTCCTGCCCCACATCTCAAACCCCCTGCCTTTGTTGCCCCATCAAAAAAGGCCATTGTATAACCTTGAATTCTGAAAAAATGTTTTATTCTCAATGCCTGGGACTTGTTGACAACCAATTTTTTATGAAGTCCAAGGATCTTGAAGACCACAGTAGTTACCAACGGATACTTTTCTTCGAATATTACCAAGTTGTGTTCCTTCCATATAAACCAAGACGTTATAAATGGGAGGGTCTTGGGTGTCGACCTGTTTTGTATCCATGCTTCCATACAGTCAGCCAAAGAAGGGTCATTTCATCTAATAGTTAGATTTAAATGTTGAGATAGAGAAGCCCACACTCTCTTCGTGAACTCGCAATGAATGAGAAGATGACGAGTGTCTTCTAAGTTTGTTTTGCACAAATAGCAAAGTCTCAGACCTATCCACCCTTTTCTAAGAGTATGTCTTAAGTAAGTATTCTATTTTCGACCGCCAGTAAGAAGAATAAAATTATTTTTAGCTGTGTACACCATTTCCAACATTCAATCTTCCAGCCACTCCAAATTGGCAAGGAACGTGTGGATATAATCGCCTCATATCAATTTGTGACTGTAAAAGCCCTCGACCAGTCTCCTCTAGCCCATTTCAGCTCGTCTTTGGTAAATGCAGACAGTGTAATTCCTTCTCCACATAGATCTTTAATGTAATTTGACCATTTTGTAGCTAGTGCGCCCACTAATCCCAAATCGGCGCTTGTTCTCCATCGATCTGAAAAATTAAGTTGTTTCTACGTCTTTGTTGCTTGTGAAAGGAATGTGATCTGTTTGTTGTTGAGTGTCGTCCGTAATTCAATGTTGAGTGTAGATCTTATACTCATTTCTAAAATTCTATCACAACCGATTTTTATATGATTTCTACTGCCAGGTAGCCACGTAATCCAGTGAAGGATGATCGGAAGTGTGCATAGGAGGCTTGCCCAAATCCTTGAAGTGGACCTGTCTTTATGGGTCGGTCTTCTTAGCCAGTTGATAAGAGTGGAGTTTTTTTAGATATTTTTCTCTGACAGCATTATGCCAAAGACTTTCCTCTGTTAGAACGCGCCAAAGTGTCACTGAGTTTAAATCCAAATTGAAAGAATTTAAATTGCGTATACCCCAGCCCCCATTCTTTTTGGGTCTTGACAGAAACTCCCAGCTACAAATATGAATCCTCTGTCTGTCTTGGTGGCCATTCCACAAAAAATCGAAAATCAATTTCATGATTTTGGTTAAAACTGAATGAGGCAATGCTTCCAAAGACATCCAATAAACTGTTTGTCCTTCCAGAACAGATTTTACTAGGATATACCTCCCAGCCAAAGAGAGCCACCTGTTACACCAATAATTGATTTTGTTTCAAATTTTGGCAACAATCCATCCCCAATATGTTGTTGGGTGTGTCCCAATCTTCAAGTAATAACCCAAGTAACGGAACCCATTAGTAAGATCACTGAAAGTGTAATTAAGGAAATATTTGAAATCGTCCAGTTCATGATCTAAAAGGCCAGAATAATGGACTATAGATTTTGAAAGGTTCACTGCTAGGCTAGAAGCTTTACAAAAAAGTGAAAGTAGTTTATCGATCACTCTCCATTCTGATAGGCTAGCTTTGGATAATATGAGGATATCATCCACAAATAGAAGATGCAGGATTATGGTGAAACTGGGGATCTTTAAACCTATGACAACACCGTCCACTTGACTCTTTTTCAATAATAAGATGAGGCCCTCCATGATGAGTATGAAAATAAGAGGTGATAAAAGGCACCCCTGTCTAATTCCCCTTCCACTTCTGAAAAAATCAGTAGCCTCCCCATTAATAAGGACAACAAAGGACGAGGAAGTGATACACGACATGATCCAATTGGCCAAGTGTAACCCCATCCCAATTTTCAGAAGGATCATTCAATCAATGCAATCATAGGCTTTCTTTAAGTCCAGTTTTAAGACAAGTGCTTTCAACTTCTTCTTTTTAATATTGTGGAGGATTTCATGCGCCGTCTCGATTGCATCTTGTATACGCCTACCTTCCAGGAAACCCATTTGTTCAAGAGAGATTGACTTTGACAAAAAGGGCCTGATACGGTTGGCAATGACTTTTGAAATAAGCTTGTAACATAGGTTGCAAAGGGAAATAGGACAAAAGTCCTCGAAAGTTTTTGGATTATTGGCCTTCTGGATCAATGTCAAAAAGGTTGAGTTTAGGCCACCGATGATTTTTCCTAAAAGTCTAGACTCTTCCACCATCGCTAAGAGATCCTCATCGACTAGATCAAAGAAAAAAATAAAAAACTTTGTTGTCCACCCGTCCGGTCCCGGATTTTTTTCTTTCTTACAATGAAAAAGTATCAATTTCAATTCCTCCAGAGTGACAGGGTTTTACAATGTATTCGCTTCACCTTCATCAACCATAATTGGGAATAGATCTATCAACTTACATTGTTCGTCTATATTTAGTGTGGAAGATGCTCTATAGAACTACTTATAGTAATGGACTGCTTCATTTTTAATGCCCTGTTGATCCACCATTGTATCACCAACATCCCTTTTTATTTCCCAAATATGTTTTTTGACTCTGTTATGACTAGCAACCTTATGAAAATATTTTGTTTTCCTATCTCCACCTGCCATCCAAAGAGCCCTGTTGCGCAAGCGCCATTTCTCTTCCTCAATTCTTAATAGTTCGTTTCTCTCTATTTCCAAACACCTCAATGTTTCCTTTGCTCCTACCTCGTTAGAGTCACTACTCAGAATATCAAAGTATATTTTAATTTCTGCTTCAATCAACATCAATTTAGTTTTGTTCTTTGCCTTCAGATCTTTGTTCCATATTTTTGTATTTTTTTTAGGTCTTGTAATTTCCATAATATTCTCTTTTGTTTGCCTCTTTCTGAGAGATAAATCAGGTCTTTCCATACTCTTTCCACAATAGCTGTATAGTCCTTTGCACATAGCCAATGATCATTAAATTTAAAGGGAAAAAATTTATAGGCTGGCTGCAATTCCCGCTATAAGAGGACAGGGGCATGGTCGGAAATAAAAGGCAGCTCGACCCATGACTTGTAAAATCCAACTTCAACTAATAGATTTTCAGCTACTAGACACCTGTCTAGTCCCCTTGAAATGGCTTCCTACCCCTGGTGTCCATTCCTCCAAGTTGGCAACAGTTTCGCCGGTTTTATATCAATAAGATGCTTTGATGAAAAAATATCACTGTAATAGCCGTCCACTAAACCAGTTCGATTCCCCCAAACTTCTTCTGGAGAGAGAAGGAGATTAAAGTCTCCAGCCAATATTAAATTTTTTAAAGTAAGGAGACCACTGTCATCCAAAGCTTTCCAAAAAGAAGTCTGATTGGTACATGGTGCATATATATTGAGTAAGGCTACATCCCTATGATATAAAACACTCCTACCTGATAATAAAATGCCCCCCACCTTAAGATAAGGAGCTCGCTAGAAAATATTAGGGTCCCAAGCAGCCAATAATCAGCCAGAGGTGCCCACGTCGGTCTGAAAGAAAGTAAAAATTCCCTCACTTTCTGAGCAAAGACTATTGTTTCTTGGAAGAAAATAATCTTCTGTCGAGTAAGTGCCAAACAACGCCGAATGGAAGCAGCTTTGAGGGTGCCTCCGATCCCTCGAACGTTTATGGAGAGCAGTAACATTAATTTTCCCTCGCCAAGGCTTTCACTGCTCTAAGAGGCCCAGTATCACTGGAAGAAGGGGTTGATTCTAAAATCTTCACCAAGTTCAGTAACTGGTTTTTCCGACAGCTTGTCGTTTTGATGGGAGAGATCTCAACTCCTAAACCCCTCGACCAAGCAAATTCTCTCCCCTGGCTTGCCTGTTTATTCTTGGAACTAGTATTCCCAGAAGACTCTCCACGATCAATGCAAGTCCTCCCTAAAAAAGTGGGTAGTTTAATGACCTGATCACTATTCTTAATAACAGGAATCAGTGATTCTAGTACATTATTGAGTGTGCTCTCAGTCTCCTCTGGTTCTCTAGAACCCGACTCCAACAGCGAATCGAAAGTGACAGGGAAAGTAGGGCTGCGGAGTGACACAGACGCCCTCGCCTCACCCCCTTGTACTTCGTGATAAAACGGGCCACCTACATTTGTGTAGGAAGGAGAGGTAGCACGCCTCACCGCTGGTCGAAATGCAACTGTAATATCCCCTTCCAAACGAGTCGGCTGTAACTCAGGCATTTCATCCCCTTGCAAGTCTGGAAAAGAAAGACCGACAACACTTGTGAATAAGGGAGAGGCAGCACGACTCACATCTGGTAGGTCAGTAACTCCACCTACAATTGTGTGGGATGGAAAGGAAGCACGCCTCACCACTGGTCGAAATGTAACTGTATTATCCCCTTCCAAACCAGTGGGTCGCAACTCAGGCGTCTCATCCCCTTGCAGGTCTGGAAGAGAACAACCAACTACACTTGTGAATGAGGGAGAAGCAACACGACTCGCAGCTGGTAGGTCGGTAAATGAGATAAAGGGTGTATCCCCTTCCACACCAGAAAAATGTTGCTCAATACCAAGACTATGAAAAGCTTGTGACCCCTCAGCTACCCCTTTATAACCAGAGGTGGAACGTAACAGACACTCCGAGCTATCGACTGCTTCATTTTCCCACTCAGTTAGAGAAGAAAAGAGTGAAGGACAGAGTTGTTTTAACTTACCCGAAAGAGTGTTTGATGGGGCTGCAGAATAGTGAGGAACGACCCCTAATGAAGCATCTTCATCCATATAAGTCAGAGGGTCTTCCTGGAGCAAGGTTTCTTCAGACTTATCCTCAATGAATTTACCAGGGCATTCCCTTCAAAGGTGGCCAGTACAATGACACCAGCTACATCTGAAGGGGATTCCTTGATAATCTAAACGTTGTTTAGTATGACGGCCTCACCACTCTATGTCCATCACTTCAGGCAGTCCTTCATATAGATTGATCGCCACCAATATCTTGCCCACTTTTCTTGCCGAGGACTCCATAGACGAAGTATCCAGTGTAATAAAACGCCCAATGAATTTCCAAATGCCTTCAGGGCCCCCTCATTCCAAAGATGTAGGGGTAGTGTAGGAAATAATACCCACAGGTGCCTATGTTGGAAGTATTCAGTGGCAGGATCAAAGGCCACCCTCCACCTTTTCAACATCAGAGTACTCCGCCATAATACCTAGAACCTGTCGAGTAACACAGAAGCGTCCTCCGGAGTTCTGCAAATAAAACCCATACACCCTTTCGTGAGATATTGTATCTCAAGAGAGTATCTGAGGATAGGTTTCCAGGTTTTTTGTACCCAAGCTGAGATAGAGCAGTCTGCTAGGTAGGCGTAAGAAATTCTTCCTACCAACCCACACAAGGCTAGCCTGCAAGTCTCTTCTAGGCCTACATCAGCTCCTAGAACCATCCTCCTCACTCTCTTGTTAGGTTTCCACGCCTTTTTCAAAATGCCAGTCTAAACACCGTTCAGTAGAGGAGTCCTAACCCAACCATCTAGCGCTCCATCTTTATCCCCTTTTCTACAGTGGTGTATCGAAGCCTTTGGTTGATGGGAGACTGGGGAATGTGACGTTGCAGGTGGGCCATCACCAGAAGATGTAGGACAGAAGAAAGAGTGTTCATGGCATTTACCCGAAGCTAGTGAAAGCTTAGAAACGACAGTATCACCATAGGGAGGCAAAGAAAGATTAATAAAAGGTAAGGGTACTGAAGATGCCCCAACCCTGTATGCCTTACTGAAAATTCCTATCATGTGCCATTCTTCCTCATCCTGTGGGTCCATAAGAGTAGTGACGTCTTGTGTAACGCCAACTAACGTCCCCAGGTTCATGGTGAAGTCTCAATGACACACTATGCCAAGTAAAACAGAAAGTCTTAAATCCCAAGGGAGACAAAGATGTCAGAAGAAGAGAAACAATCCCAATGAAACAGAGCTTGCCACAGGAATCCTAGGCAAAGTAAAAACCCAAAACTAAGTCATTAATGGTTGATGTGTAGTTTGAGTTAGTTAAGGAAACAGTCAAAGAAAATAGGTTCACAAAATGAGGTGAAGAAAGGGTAAAAAATCCCATCCCCAAGGAACAAAAACCAGCTCCAAAGAAAGACAAGTCAAGCGGTCAGTCCCTAAGTAAAAAGACTCCAAAGTAAATAGTGTCTAAAAACTCATGACGCTCTCCAAACAAAGTATGAAAGCTAGCTGAGGTCCAGAAACACTCGGAGTGACCTCCCGGTGTAAATTACAACCACATGACACGGACATTACACTGACTCTATTAACTTTGACTATGGAAGTGATTGCCATCACTAAATGGTTCAAAGTTCACTGTTATGATTAAGGGTTTCAAAGTAACAAGCGATTGTGTCCTTGATCTCACCTGATCCATAAACAATATGCATATGACCTACCCATTTAATAAACATGGATCCATTACAAAATTAAATTTATTTTTCTCTCAATATCTAGGTGCAATGCCCAACAATTGGTAAAATACAATGGAAAATGAAAGTATACTCTATTTCTTGTGAATCACCAAGCTCGTTGATGCTTGCTTGTTCACATACACAATGTCATTTCCAATGCTTGCCTTCAACTTTGGCACATACATTGCAATAGCCTTCAATGCCTCTTTATAAGGTAGTAAACAAATATGGCTTCTATGGCATCATTCGATTATGCCCAAGTTATTAGCACTCAAACATCACTCACTCTAGACCACAAATTCTCACTCAACTCAATACTATGAAGAAATACACTTAGTGAAGATATTTTGTACGACCTAAGGAAGAATAATGGCTTGCAAGAGAGGAAAAAGTTGCTTAGAGAAAGAGAGAGAGAGAGTACAACCCATAGGAGAGCCCATGCTTAGTCCAAAACAAAGGGACAACATCCAACTTGTGGAGAAAGGTAAAATTACCATCCAGATAAGTAAGGACACCCAGCTATAAAAAAAAATGACCATACAAATAAAAACATCGACCATCTAGTAAATTAAGACACCACACTCTAAGGAAACAACCTAGCAAAGAAGATAAATGCTCAGAAAATGTATCGAGTAGCCCTGCAATGAAGAAAATGTTGAATATGGCTCATGGACAAAGAACAAACACCCAAAGCAATAAAAACACGTTTTTTTGGATTGTGGGAAAATAAAAAATGCCCAAGAAGTAATAAAAACATTATGTAAGGTTTTTTGAAGAGAAAACATCAGCCAACAAAAGCAAGTTGCCTCTACAGGAAAATCGATTCCCTCAAATGGACAATGATTTTCTCTAGTGATTGTCAATTTGAGTTAGGAATTCCCATTGATCTTTGTTTTCCTAAATCAAGAAGACTCAAACTAGAACTAGATATTTATATAGAGTCACAAAATTGACACATAGACTTCAACATCTTAATTTGGATTTTATTAAGCTCGGGAGATAATTACAAAGGGTGATCTATATATAGACCTTATGTATTGTTACTTATTGTCAATACAAAATTGCAAATGGCCATGACTCAGGGGCACATTTTCTCATCATGGATAGGCTCCTTGACTCCTTCACCCATTGATATTCAAGCAGGTTACCCTCTTCGAGATTCCATTTCTACCACTATCCTCCCAAATTCTCCTTTCCTCCTTGGTCTTCTTCACTACAACCTTCATTTCTTTTAATGGGATACCTTTGGAAGGTCGACCATCACATGGGTTGTTTCCCCTTCCAATTTTTCCAAAAAAAGACAAAATAAAATACAAATAAATATTACATGTTTATTACAAATTTACAATAACGTTCGACAAAGATCCAATTCAAATCAAAACTCCCCATTTGCAATCCTTTTGTGCCCAAAAGCTTCAACTCCCTTCAATATTATTCTTCGATCATCAAGCAAACTCTGGAAAATCTCCAAGAAAGGGTACCTTCACTATAGGATGGAAGATAAGAGCTAAATAGGGGATGCCTTTGGCATAAGACTAATGTCCATCTCATGGATGGAGATGACATTTGTTGTTCCAATCGATCATTGGAAAAACATTTCTCCTTGGGATACAAGTGCAAGCATCTCCTTTTTACCCTTGACATTGACTCTCCAAGCTTTCTTCTTAGATGTTAGATTCTTGGGATGGATTTCAGGGTGAATCCTCCAACATTTGGCCTCCCAATGTCCAGTCATTTTACAATATCGGCGATAGTTCCTGCATGGGTTTCCCGGCCTTCTAGAGTGCCAACAATCACTAGCCGTATCTGCCCTTTTCTTGTAACAAAAAAAAACTATGTCATACCTTTCACATTTGTGATGGTGCTTGCTAGCTTGGTTTCTTAGTCCTGCAAGAGTTGGATAAAAATATAGATGGTGGAATCATCTCTTTTTCTCCCTCTTCCAAGCCTCTACAAGAAAATTTGAGTGGCTCATTGCACACTCATTTTTCAACTACCTTTTCCTTCATGGGAATGGCTTCTTTTCCAGTTCCTTTTTCCTTGACAAAGGTGGTTTGAGATGAAATTTTGTTGGTTTCTTATTCATTGAATCCTAGGCCTTCATGCTTGGGCCTCTATTGATCTAAAAAATAGATCAAAGTCCCTTATCCTTCCTTACCTATCCCTTGGCCATCATATCCCATTTGCCTCGTGATCTTGGAACTTATGCCTCTAGTGTGTTTCTCAAATTCACCAAAGGTCTCTTGAGGAAGGGTCATAAAAGGTGAGTTTACCAGGCTTGACTTCTTCATGGTGTTGGCCTCCTTACCCTTCATTACCATCAGATGTGTTACCATCTATGTTAGTGCAACAATGTTATTCTCCAGCCGAGCAAACCTAACCTTTGAATCTTCCTTATCATTTTCTTCATGAGGAATCTCTCCCATTGGTGGTCTTTACTTCAATGTAGGCCTAGAAGCAATGCTTGTCTACCACTTTGGTATTGGTTGTGGGTGTGTACCATGTAGGTATTCTCCAAGTCTTTGAAACATGCTCTAATACCATCCAATCTGTAAACAGTAGGCCTATGGCCTATCTATTTCATCAACACAAATCCGTTGCAGAATTCAACTTAGTTTTATGACAATATTTGGGTGCAATGCCAAATACAACCCAACAATTGGCCAAATACAATGCAAAATGAAAGTATACTTTGTTTCTTGTGAACCACCAAGCTTGTTGGTGCTTGCTTGTTCAGATACACAATGCCATTTCCAATGTGTTCCATCAACTTTGGCGCATACATTGTAATATTCTTTAATGCCTATTTATAAGGTAGCAAACAAATATGACTTTCATGACATCATTTGATTCTACCCAAGTTATTATCACTCAAACAACACTCTCTCTAGTCCAAAAATTCTCACTCAACTCACGACTCTGAAGCAATACACTCAATAAAGAGATTTCTTATGAACTAAGGAGGAATAGTGGCTTGCAAGAGAGGGAAAATTCAATTAGAGAGAGAGTGTGTGTACAACCCATAGGAGATCCAATGTTATGTCCACAACAAAGGGACAATGTGCAACTTGTGGGGAAAGGTTAAATTACCAGTCAAATAAGTAAGGACACCCAACTATACTAACTAGTAAATTAAGACACCGCGCTCTAAGGAAACATCCCAACAAAGAAGATAGATGCTCAAAAAATGGATTGAGTGGCCTTGCAATGAATAAAATGTTAAATATGGCTTGTGGGAAAAGAACAAACGCCCAAAACAATAAAAATGTGTTGTGTTTGGATTGTAGGAAAATAACAAATGCCCATGCAACAATAAAAATGTTCTATAAGGTTTGTGGAAGTGGAAACATTAGCCAACAAAACCAACTCACCTAAGTAGGAAAATAATTTCCCTCAAATGGACAATGATTTTCTCTAGCAATTATCAATTTGATTTCTCATAAGGAGTGTCCATCGATCTCTATTTTCCTCAATCAAGAATGAAACTCAAACTAGAACTAGATATTCATACAGAATCATGAAACTAACACACAAACTTCAACATCGTAATAGGGATTTTATTAATCTTGGGAGATCATTACAAAGGGTGAGCTATACACATAATTTATCTATTGTTACTTACTAACAATACAAAATTGCAGATGGCCATGACTCAAGGGCATATTCGCTCATCGTGGACAGGCTACTTGACTCCTTCATCCACTGATATTCAAGCAAGCTACCCTCTTCAAACTTCCATGTCTTCTATTGTCATCCCAAATTATCCTTGCCTCCCTAGTCTTCTTCACTACAACGCTCATTTCTTTTAACGGGGTGGAATTGGAAGGCCAACCATCACATGGTTTGTTTCCCCTTCCATTTTTTCCCAAAAAATACAAAATAAAATAAAAATAAACATTACATGCTTATTACAAATTTACAAGAAGGTTTGACAAAGATCTGATTTAGATCTTCACCTTTTTTACATCCCTATCTCTCCAAACAAGTTAATTTTTATTGAGGGGAAAGGAAAGGACTAGGGCCTTCTATATCATCAAATCATTAGAAAATGATTTAACTAGAGAACATATCCACTCTTAAGGATTTTGTGGGTGCATGTATTTGTACAAGAAGACAATGGTGTATCAAAGTCCTTCCTTATTGATAAGTCTCCACAAACTTTTAACTACTAGTGCTTTACACAAATGATGAATGTTTTCTAAGCCCCACCCTCTAGCTACCTTAGGCTTATAAATTCACTTATAGTTAACAAGAGAAATTCCTTCCCTTTTCCGTTGACTCGTCCACGAAAATTGAAAACACTTTTTCCTATTCTTTTTAATAATTCCTACTAGAATATAGAACATAGAATGCCAATAAATGATATTTACTTCAAACATGGATTTAACAAGGGTCAATCTTCAACCAATAGACAATCATCTATTACACCAAGTAGCGATTATTTTTGCAACCTTTTAATACTCATAGTCATTTGGTTTTAGCATAAAACTTAGATATTTAAAACCTTTACTAAATTCAATTCACTTAAATGCAAATGTTATAGAGATGATTCTACTTACCCCTATATTATTCTATTAAACAAAATTGATAATTTTTGTTTATTAATAACATATCTATAGATGAAAAATACAAGGATATATTTTCTTTGTATTTAAGGCTTCCATTAAAGTTCCATCACCAAACAAAAGAACATGATCAACAAAGAGCATGTGAGTTAGAGTTAAAACTCTAACCATCCCAATACCTTTTAAACATCCACTACTTTACTTTAATAATTAGAGACAATTGTATGTCTCAAACCTTCAACTACATTAGAAATAGTAGGGTGGACAAAGGGAACTCCCACCCAAGGCCTTTGTAACAAGTGAAGAAACTTGAAGTTGAACCGTTGATAAGGAAATAAAATGATACTAACAAAATACATACCTGATTCATTCAATTTACAAAGGGAACTCAACATCCAATATGGATAAGTATAAAGTGAATATATAACTCACCCAATCATAGGCTTTGGAAAGATCAATCTTGATCACCATATCTTTAATTTTATTTGACATTTTAGCTCTTCATCCATATCGTACGATGTTATCCTTAAAATGGATGCTATGTTAATGCTTCCCAGTTATTAGTAGGTGTTTTTATAACAAGGGAAATAGTTGCATCGCAACTAGTCCTTGCCTCTAAGTGTCATTATTGTATTTATATGAGCTTCGAACCTATAGTGTGGTCAAGGTTGCAACTGTCCCTTCTAAGGAATATGATGGATTTGAGATTTGTTTATTTTGAGTTTGTGTAAATTTGCAACTAATTTACATTTTAAAAAGGGTTAATTTTCGCTTAAAATAAATATGCTAATTAGGTACAGTTTCCTAAATAAGGAGACATAGAAATGACCAGATCCAACAAAAATACAACTATACTTTTGTTAGCTGATATGAAGATACTATTAATTAAAGACATTTTATAACATTATCCACTTCTCTCTATTAAAGATGTTTTTTTTTATGGAAGGCAAATAGAGAGACATAGAAATGACCAGATCCAACAAAAATACAACTATATTTTTGTTAGTTGATATGAAGATACTATTAACTAAAGACATTTTATAACATTATCCACTTCTCTCTATTAAAGATGTTTTTTTTATGGAAGGCAAATAGAATTATAAAATTTAATCCTAAGTTCTTATAAATTTAACTTAAAAAAAGTTATCATTATTTATTTTAATAAATTAAAAAAAAAAATTATTAGATAAATTTTGATAAATAAATAAAGAAACCTTATCCCATGCATATGTGTTTCTAACGTAGGCAATACATAATTGTCTATATGTTATGAGATCTTGAAATAACTTCTACACCAATAAATATCATTATCTCCTCTAAAATAGACACACATCAAACATCACTTACGCTACCAATAACTTAAGGTGTGAATTAATTGTATCATGTATATATACCCATGTAAACGGAACACAACTCTTATTGTATAGATTACATTGTTAATTTATATAATATACGATTGGTTTTCCAGAAGAAAATTAACACAACTATATTAAGATAATATAATTTATTGCATCCACCAGTATGGTTGTTATTTATAGATATAGCACATAGCTGACATTTGTGCAATAACTAGAGAGAATAAAAATCATTAAAAAACTGCCAAGGAGATGCTCCATACATCAGACAAAATCTCCATTACAAACATCACAAAAAGATTCCAAAGTCACTGTTCCATCACTGAGAGAGTACCCAAAAAACAATGACCAGCAATAAGTAACAAAAACTGAGAAGAAAAACTTTCAAATTGAAGAGATGAAATAGGCGCCCACTAATAGATGTTGATGATGCACCTTTGGCCCTCCAAATCACTAGACCATTTGTGAAGCACGATATAACCTTCTGGTTCGAGAAGAAATTTTTTAGATTGCTCATTTGCTTCCTTGTTGTATTCACAAAAAATATGATAAAAGTTGGTATCCATAAACTTTCTTCTCAACAAACTGATTCTTCGTTTCCACCCTTCTAAGGAGCTAACACGAAGATTACCCTTATTATTTAACCATTTTATGATGATTTTGGAGTCTCCTAGAATCTGAAGCTTATAAATGGACAAATAATTTGTTATGAAAAGTGTTTCCCACACGCCCATAAGTTCAACCTTCGTATTTGTTCCCGCCCCACAGTTTAAGTACCACTTATAAATTGTAGAGGCAGAGATTTTTATGATACCCCCTGCTTCGCTACAACTCCCATCTTCCTGGGCTGCTCCATCAAAACATGCCACTAGAAACTCAAGAGTGTCTTCTATCCAAAAAGATCGAGAAGGAGGAATATTCATTTTGACCACTGATTTTTTATAGTTGCCAAGAGTATTTATAACCATCGTTGTGACTGAAGGCTCCTTTCCTTCAAAAGTTGTTACATTTATTTCTAACCATATGTACCAGCAAATATAGGTCGCAATACTAGGAGAAGCATTTTTATCCGCTGTCCAATTGGATAGACATTCATTTAGGTCACTTCCTCTCCAAATTTGAGTAATCTTTTTGATATTTTTTATTTTTAACCATATTAATTTAGTAAAGGGATAGTGTATGAATAGATGTGCACAGTCTTCACTATCCTTTTTGCATAATTTCCAGCGCCCCGGTCGCTTCCATCCTCTGAGTTGGAAATTATTCCACGTCATAATTTTGTTATTTGCTGCCAGCCACAAGAAGTGTTTTATTTTTTGTTGGATATTCCACTTCAACATTTGATTACGCCATTCTGTGATCATCGACTGATCTTGAGTAGATAATAAAGTCGCATATACATTCTTTTCCAAGAGATTGCCTGATGAGTCTCCCCCGATCCAAATTAGCTCGTCAACTTTTTCAGATATAATCACCCATGTTGCTTGTAATGGCCGTCTATACTGATCCCATTCCGTTGTCAGATTACCTGTAAGCTCCAAATTTGAGTTGTTGATCCATGTAGATATATTTGTGTCATGTTCTTGATTACTCCATGCATGTGCCAATACCGTGAGTTGTTTCTGCCTTAGAGCATTGATAAGTGAAAGAGAGAGAAATGAAGAAGTGCCCAAACCTAGAATTTTATCTCGTCCCAAGCTCACATAATGGACCAAGTCAGGCTTCCAACTAATCCAATTTGTAATGACATGTACTGACTTTAGAAGACTGGTCCAAATTTTAGATGTCGATGGATGATGAAAGGAAGCAGATTTGAGCCAATTATTAACTGAAATGTATGAAAAATACTTCTCCTTTTTTACTTTATGCCAAATACCTTCTTTTGTTATAACTCGTTGTTACACATCGAAATTACTCACTTCGATAGTGTCGCAAGTGTTGTTATTATAAGTGTCACAAGTGTCGCATTTTGCTTACAAGTGTCACAAGTGTTAAAGAAACCATACTGCCATGATGCCTATGTTGTGCCTATAATGACATGAGAAGGACATTTGAAACACCTCAAACATTTGATTTGGAAGAGGAGAAATGAGTCAGCAGGCTTATAAACCTCTTGCCATCTGAAAGCACCCAAAAAACTGAGTTTTTGGAGGGGAGCGCTCCCCTATAACTATCTCAGGAGTGTTGGCACCCCCCCATAAGCCATCAGGGAGCATTATAGCGCAGCATCAACCCTTTTGCAGGAGCGCTCCTACCTTCAGGAGTGTTGGCGCTCCCCTATACACTACTAGGGAGCGTTATAACGCTCTGAGTGCCCTTTTGAGGAAGCGCTACCTATTCTGGGCAGCAATTGATTTGTTGAGAAGAATGGGGGAAGGATCTTTTTATGAACATAAAATATACATAAATAGATATTCATAACATAATAATAGTTAATAAATAATAATTATTAATAATGAAAGGTCATGTCTCAAAGGACATGACTATTGGTAAAGGGCACCCCTGCGTGGGTATATAAGCAGGCCCTCATTCTCAATTGTAATCATCTATATTTTATTATTCATTCTTATTACATATATATTTGTCTATATGGATTACTTTGTTATATTCCAAATATTTTGGATAATTCTTGTGTGAGCGAACTTTGTTCGTCTCATTTGGTATCAGAGCTTCGTTTTCTGATCCCGACCTCTGGCCACTCTTATCAGACCTTGTCTGAACTGGCTTTTAGTCAACCCCTACATTGCGGAGCTTCTCCGAATCCAAGGTCTTTGACCATAACTGGGCCCTTGGCCATCCACATTCCAAAATTCTATTTTCTCGAATATATATATATATATATATATATATATATATATATATATATTTCACT